>JAPQRN010001048.1:0-13922 GCA_037367275.1 Coranthus polyacanthus | reverse complement strand
CAGGTGTGTTGGAAGAGGGAAACATCTAAAACATGCTGGATTGTGGCCCTCGAGGACCGGAGTTGGACACCCCTGTACTAGACTAACGGAGACTTTATTTATTGTGTTTCTGAAATGAAAGAAAATGACCTCTACACTGTCTGAGCAGCAGAAAACAGTGAATGAAGGTCAAAACCCTTTTCCCATATACACTGCTGTCAATATGAAGGAAAAAGAAGCCCCTGAATCTGAAGCTGGTAAACCTGTTTTCATTCATACCTTTATAGAAATACAATGGGCCAAATCCACAAAGAATAAAAACTGCAGAAACCGTGAAAACCCTGTTACACTCCAGTATTACAGGTTCATATTTTTAGTACTGTGTCCGATCTCCATCAGCGCTTTTTATAAGTAAGTACCCGAATCTTGAGATAACACACAGACCGACCTGATCCCACCAATATCTGATTAATCATTAAACACTAATTCATGGAAAAAAATAAGAGAGAGAAAATAAGAGGTGAGTTTTTGTACAGTTAACTCCAGCTTTCAGCAGGCCGTATTTGCACCAGCTGAACTGCGTGAAGCAATCTGTGCTGGGCTTGTGCAAATTAGACCTTTTGCAACAAGGCTTATTTGCATAGAAAGGGGCTGATTTTGTGCTGAATGCATGAATATTCCCTAATCTATCTATTTGGCAGCACAGTTTGCAGTGAATTCCATCCTTTGCAGGTGCTTTGTGAATTACACGCTATATATTTGTCTCATTTACACTGGTTTTGTGCCTGCAAACACTATACAATCCTTCTGTGGATCTGGCCCAGTGAGTCTATCTTAGCTAAGTTTGTGAAATGCTGATTGGGATTAAAATATGCATTAAAATACATTATAATAAGTATGTTAAAGAACTGACTGCTTTTGTTGTGATCCCTGTTGTTTTTAGAGTGGTGTGAGTTCACCCCCTACGAGGTCGGCCTCCTGAAGTACGGAGCCTTTGTCCGAAGTGAAGACTTTGGAAGTCACTTCTTCCTCGGTCGCCTCGTCAAGAAACTCCCAGAAGTCCGGCTCCCTTATCTAATTGGTGAGAACATGATTCATTTTTCCAAATACACACGACCACAGAATCAGTTTATGGTAATTAAATGTGTTTTTATATCTCAAACCTCTCAGGAATATGGAGTAGTGCGTTTGCTGTCAACTTGAAGGAGGTGTGGAAAAGTGTGACGGGGAGGGAGTCTTCACTGAGGACTTATGACATCGACCACATAGGTGATGTTTTATGAAACAGAATTCTTTTACTTTTGAAATGTTCCTTCCTTTTTTTTCTTCGTTTTAATTTTTTGATTTCAGTTTAGGTTTACAAGTGCAAAAGTAGTTTTAGTTGAGTTTTTATTTGTTTTTAGTCATAGTTTGAGATTTTCAGGTATTATGAGGAATGCCTAGATTTATAGAATCTAAACAAGATAGGATGGAAGAATGCATGACATCCAAAATGATTTACAAAACCACTGTTTTTTAAAGGTCCCATATTGTGCAGAGCCGTTTTCTTCTTGTACACCATGAACCATTAACATTGGGGAGAAACTAAACAGTTTTTACCAGCAATTCTATTTGTTTTAGTTCGTATTAAATTGTTCATTGTAGTTTTATTTAGTTTCTGTGTTTTCCAAAACAGTTTACAATATTATTTTTTCACTCTTAATTTTAGCTTTACTTTTTATTAAACTGAATCAACAGAATTTGAACAATTTATTGACAAAATATTAAGTTAAAAATGCTGAAACACTGCACAGCTACAACTATGAAGTAATAAAGTACTGACTGTCCCATGTTTACATACGTAGAAACTTATTTCTAGTATTATTGTATTGTTTGTTTTTACAGAGTCATACGATGCACCTTTCACTCTGGACACAACCACCGTGCATCCGGTCACAAGAATCACTGACATGTTGAATGATGTGCTCAGCACACGTGTAGGCGCTGCTCAGATGTTCAATTACATGCGTGGCCTCTTCTTGCATCAGAACTACAATGAACACCCTAACTTTGCCACCTGGAAAAGTAGGCCAGGCCACAAATGTATAGAATGTAAAATTTGAGATGAAATATTCAGAAGGAAAAAGAACCAGAGACCTGTTCCGCTGGGATAATATATTGTGGCAGCATTTGTTTTTTTGCAATGAAACCAAATATAATTTAAAAAAAAAACCTAAATATTTGTTTTCAAAACCAATGCAGGTAATGTTATGCTTCCAACAAAAACGTAAGTTGCATATGATGTAGATGTATGATGTTTTTTTTTTTAGTATCTTCTACAAGTCACTTCAGGATCACCCCTCTTGTGTCCAATAAAAATACCACAATGGCTTTTTTTTGTGTTTTTTTAAGGTTTTCTTTTAAGTTTGAAAAACATTATGAACAAATGATACACAGATTCCAATTAGCCTTAGAATTCTGACTTTTGATAGCTATTGAAATGTGGTGGTCAGAAAGTAAAGGGGTTTGCTTTAAGTAAAATGACTGTACAATATCTTCAGTGACAAATCAGACCTGTATTATCACACATGTAATGCAGTGTTTACATGTCCTGTCCAGAGACACACCCTGACGCCTTCCCAAACCAGCTGACGCCCAGTGACTCCACAATGCACCTGGTGGATTCTGGTCATGCCATCAATATCAGCTGTGCACCCATTCTGCGACCGGTGAGAAACGTGGACGTCATCATCGTGCTGAGTTACTCATGGGACCCGGATCACATCCTCAGGGTAAACAAGAGATACTCAGCAGCTCAGACTAGACTGAGTCAACTTGTATTTATAGTAGAGAGAAGGCAGAGGGCTCACCTTCATTTCCAATGACAGTGGGTTAATTTAAAAACAAAGAAAATCATAAAAACATATATACCAGCAAAGAAAAGGCAATAGCACAGCGCACATTGTGTCTGTTTACTAAAAAGTTAATGTGTTTTTTTACTAGACAACGAGAGGAGACATGGCAGACTTAAAGCCCATTTTCTTTCTTTTTCTTTCTTTTGATTTTCATCAGGTTAGCTACCCTGTGATGTGAACAAGTGCAGGTCAGAGGTCAGAGGGGAATGATGATGTAGTACCAAAGACTATAGAAGCAAGTCAATATGAGCAGCATTTGTTTTTTTGCAATGAAACCAAAAATAATTAAAAAAAAAAACCTAAATATTTGTTTTCAAAACCAATGCAGGTAATGTTATGCTTCCAACAAAAACGTAAGTTGCATATGATGTAGTTTCTGAGAGACTGGGTTTTTTTTTTTTTTTTTGGTATCTTCTACAAGTCACTTCAGGATCACCCTTCTTGTGTCCAATAAAAATACCACAATGGCTTTTCTCCCTGCTTCTTGGTTCAGTATTCAGTATTATTTACTGCTTATTGGTGGTTGGCACCAAGTGGACTGGAGTGACTATACTGTCATTCATGGGCTCTGGCAGTGTCATTACGTTCCACCTTACATTATCACACCAAGTGGTGAATTTGGTAAATACTGGTCCTGTGTTTGGCCGCATATCAAACCGGTTTGACAGTTTTTTCACTAGCCTAACCTTAGTGTGGGATGAGTTTGGTGAGGCCATGGAACATGACTTTCATGAGGTTCTGGCAAACCATCAGACAGTTCAGAAGGGGTTAACTGTGCTTTTTCCACACAGTTGAAAGTGGGGATGGAGTGTTACTGACCTACTCTGGGGACATTATCGGATGATGAAAGTAATACTTAGACACCGGCACGCCTTCTGTAGAGAAAGTTTGGTCTCGTCTGGGGGGAGGAGGACTCGCTCACCACTGAGGTTGAGGTTGCCAAGGTAGTCAGGAAGTTCCTCTGTGGCTCTGGGGGCGGTTGAGATCGCCAAGTCAGGACACAAGGTTATTTGTGAAATTTGAATTAGCTTCCTGTTTGTGTTGCAATATTAACATGATTATCTGTGGTTTCGTCAGGTCATTGAGCTCACAGCGGGCTACTGTGAAGACCATAAGATCCCCTTTCCCAAAGCGGATTTTTCCAGTCTGGAAAAGGAGCCTGACCAAGAGGTCTACATCTTTGAGGATAAGGAGAACCCCAAAGCCCCGATAGTGATTCATTTCCCACTCGTCAATGTCACGTACAAAGACTTCAAACGGCCTGGTGAGTCTGTTTGAAATATGGTTTTCGTTTCTGCATTTCTTGACAGCAGTATTGTGAATAATAACCAGAATGAAGAAAATTTAATATCCACCTAGAGTTACTTTCTGAGCTGATTCAGTAAGAGTTAAAAACTCGAAACTTTTCATGTATCAGCATCAGCTGGATTTCCATGGCCCCTAATATTTTAACTGATAAAGGAATAAAAATGCCTCATGTAACCGTCTCAATCAGAAGTGAGTGATGAGAAGGATTTTTTTTGGGGGGTGCAACAGGTTGTGTGAAGTTGATGATCTATAGGAATAGGAAAATACAGTGTCATTATCTCAGCACAATGTTTTTCATACTGTTTACCTTTAATTGTGACAAACCTCAGATCAAATAGGTACAAGTCAGGGTTTTACACTGGTTTCTTGGGGGCTTAGCTGCGATATCATTACGACTTCATCTCTAACTAAATATTGTAGATAAGCAACATCAAATTCTAAGACACCAAAGCCAGTATATGTACTCCTCTTTCCTGCTCCTTTCCCTCTTCTTCTGATATTGATATTTTACGATTCATGGCAAACCAAAATAGACAGTAAGAGTTCACAGGCTACAGACAGCCTTCATTTCAGCATGTTCCTAACAAGTTGCTGTTAGCTTAACAAGCTGTGGTTGAACCTCGACTCACCAGGTGTTGTACAGGTGATGCAGTGGGGATGAAGGATCCTCTGTAACGTTCAGTCTGGACAGAGAGGTTGCACGATTATAAAACGACAACAAAATACAATAGACTGACACTGAATAGTTTTTCCCCCTTTCATTTTACTAAGGCTCAGTGAAAAAACACTTAGTGCACCTAAGCTACTGTTTGAAACGTATTTATTTTATTATACTTTGCACAATAGAGTTAATCTATTTGCATCATTGTGACTTTACAGGTGTGAAGCGTGAGACTGAAGAAGAAATAAAAGGTGGGGATTTGGATGTGAAGAGCAGTGACTCTCCATATGAAACCATCAACCTGACCTACACTGAAGAGGATTATGACTCTCTGGTCGACTTGGCGTATTATAACATCATTAACAACAAAGAGAGCATCCATAGTGTCATCCAACAGGCCGTGCAGAGGAAGATGGAGAGACCTGAGCCCATGGAATGCAACGTGCAGTAACTTGTTTGGCCAAGATGCATTGAAACGTATTAACTATAGGAATAAAAACTTTATGGCAGTGGGCATTTTACTGTCACCTTGCATTTCTGTGCATACTTTTTTCAGGTGTCTGTACTTTACTTGGGGTAAATTTTGACATGGATTTAGTTTTCTTCTTATATTTCATGTATGCACGGATGTGTCAAAGAATGTGTGGCCGTGAAAATTTGGAAAAGTCATAAAATGTATTGGTAAGAATGTGTATGAACCCTGTATATATTTATTCGGGATACAATATTTTAAGGTTTGACCTGATTACGTCAGGTGCCTTTAGATGATTTTGTGTTGTGATCCAATGAATTGAATATTTTTATGAAACATTAATTGTGAAAATACATAAATGAAAAACTACCCCTTGACTTGTTATTGCTTTTCTTAAAAAAGGTATCTAAAAATCATATGACAGTGCATGAACATTTAATGACACCTTAATGAAAAGTCCTTTGTCCTGTAGTATTTATGACTCAGTGGTCTCATGACAAGAAACGGTAGTCAGAGTCCAGAAGGCAGGTCCAAAGGCCGGGGCTGGAAACAGGCTCGAGAGTCGGGGGCAGGAAGGGTCGATCACAGAAAATCTGTCCGCGAAGAATTGCTGGAAAGTCATGAAGCAGAGGTCAATGAACAATCTGTTGAAGGAGTGAATGTGGGTCTGGAGTATAAATAGAAGGAACCACAGGTGAACTGAATGAGCCTGATTGCTGCAGCGACAAGTGAACAGGTGAGACTGATCATCTTGATTAGTGGGAGACGAATAACAGAGTTCTGAGGGTAGGCAGGACATGACACACATGACATCTTTTTTTGTGTACGGTAACATATCTGTTGTATATTTGTCTGTGGTGTGATCTACTGGATACCTGAATTTCCCTCAGAGGTTGAATAAAGTGTATGTCTGTCTATCTATCAGTTATAGGGCTTTGATTGTAGCTGCTGGTACCGCTTTGCCACTGTAATCATTAGCATTCAAGTTAGCATTTTAGCACCAACGTAGCAGCAGACTCTTTTGCGCAGGTTGGGCTCCGCTCCTGAATGTTTTATGAATATTTTTTTGGTTAGTAAATCCATAATCAAACAGTTACACCAAATAACAGAAATAATACAACAGCTCAATTAATGATACAACACCAAGACAATAACACGCAACTAGGTAGTTACATGCGATAGCATTGTCCATAGCAACCGCCATAGCAACTACAGGAGAGGTTATATTACTACAATTTCAGGCACGAGCTGAAAAATGTTTGTGAAAACTAATAAACTAAAGAGCATTTACATACACTGAGTGAAGATTAGGAAAATAAAGTTCACATTTCACATTAGAATCAGAAACACCATATTGTGCAGAAATTATCTTAAAATATTGCATTTCCCTCTGAAAATGTACAGAATGTCAGCCATTTTATTTTCTTTTGGCTGACGGAAACTTGAAAGTCGTGTGACTGTCAAGTTGTTTTGTACTGGCCCATGCAGGCCATTGGAAAAGAATGGCTTATAAAAACGTGAGCATCTCACAGTTTCAGGGCTGTTATTGTGACATTTTGCCATGTAACGTAGCTATTACACATTTTTCAGTGAGACTGGGTTGTCAATATGCATGTATTAGACTTCATTGGAAAGGGAACATCTTCTAGTTTCTGTGTTTAACATGTGGCTGAAACACAGCCTGAACTACATCAGTTTAAACATGGCTCAAATGTAGCCCTAACCCTAATCCTAAATACCAGCAATATTTTACATAACTGAAAACCATCATACATTTAGATCTGAATATGTCTACATCTGATCTACATCTGAATGTGTCACAACATGGAAAAAAAAACGGTGCTCTGCTGCTCCGAGAGTTAAGGAATGTCACGTGACTGCGTGAACTCCACTTTTCTTACAAATGAAATTCATGATGAAACGAAATTATATGGATGACTGTTATCAAGGGGAAACTCTTTGCATAAAGTAGAGCTGGCAGCCCTGCAGCGACAACCAGGTGTAGATGTGAAAACATACACGCAAGCAACATGCGGCAACATGTAGCAATGCAGCGAGGCAGCTGCAACACATAAGTGAGGTATACACTATGTCCCAGATACACTCACAATTCTTCTGTTATAAGCCTAAGAGTGGACGGTAAATTACGGTTAAAGTTAGCATTACTGCAGGTGTCAAGTGAGGTACAGTTGACATGTCTTTCTGTCCCATTACATTCCTGCTGTGCTAAAAATCAACAGAACAAAACATTCAACAACTTCATTTGTCTGTTGTGTGTGTATCCATCATACATCATCTGAATTTCTCCAAGTCTCTACGTTCCCCTATAGCCACTGATTTATTTTCTTCAGGTGATCCATTAGCCATATCCAGACTGTACCTTTCCATTCCCACGTAGAATCAAAGTAAACAATGTAATCAAGTCTTTTAAATGTTGTACGTGCAGTTTCTGACCAGGGAAACGCGGACAAAGATAATCACTATTTTGCTGATATTCAGTACAATAGCGTGACCTCGAGTGTAATATTGCTATTATGCAACAGTTCTCCAAACACCATTTTTTGGTTAACAGTAATAAGTGACCAAAGGTTATGATTTCTTTTCTTTTCTTCATTTCGCTCCACCAGTGCAAAAAGTTCCACAACTGGCCTACGACACATAAGCATTTCCCTGCAATAGCTCACTGGCTTTCTGTAACTTTACAGTCACCGCAGGTCAACTACTTTGTATCCTGTATATTTATTCATTTATGTGTATGTTTCCATCTGTTGTGCAAGCAGTGAAACACTGGTAAGAGTCCATTGACAGTCACATTGGTTGCATGTGTGATACCTAGAAGTTCATAGTTTGATCGGACAGTACAACATAACTTTTTTTTGCGCTTGGGAGAGGTGGAGAAGTCGGCGTTTCAATAAAAGGTAAATGGGAATAGTGTAATGGAAAAAGATTGTGTCTCTGCATGTGTGGAGCAAAAAGGAAACTGAAACAGAAATACCATATTAGATGGAAAACAGCAATGAAACGCCACCATGTAGCCTATGAAAAGCTGCAGAAAGCAATGTTAGACAAAGGCTTTGACAACAACAGATTTAGACCAGAGGTTTGGTGCAGTTTAGGAGGCACACAGACCTTATGTTTGTCAGCTCAGGTAGTATGTTTTTGTATGAAATACTACATCTAATGAGCAAACTTTTAAACCATGATGATGATGAGCCAGCTCTTAATATTCTCATAAGAGTAGTAGATAGAAATGTGCAAAAATGTTTTACACGTTTGGTTAAAATTTGCAAACACATTTGGATGGAAACCCACCTAGCGTTAGCTTAATTTCTGCTCTTCTCTAATTTGTCTTGGTCAGCTGATGTTAAATGAACACATCTGAAGATTTGCACTGAAGTATCCATGTTTCTTTCCACCCCCTCATCCTCCTCTGATGATCATTCAAATGAACTCAAATGTTATTTGTGGAAATATGCCCATGTTTGCAGTGCAATGTTCATAACAATATAGGATATAGAGGCTCGTGACCATTAATGTAGGTCTAATTAACTGTTACTAGAGAACACCTGTGAAGCGGAGGGATACATGTATAGTGCTAAGGCCCAGTGCTGCTACCAGCATGGAATGTCTCGTCCAATCAAATTACTTGGACAGAACTAACTGTTGTATAATGTCCATTGTTTTTATCAGATTGTTTTTTAACTTACAGTGGTTTAATAGTTTTTACATTATATTATTATGACAGGAGGTTCAGTTTGCTTTGCACACAACCAGCTGCTAGAAACGTCCTTTAAAGGCCATTACTTTTATAATATGAGGACATTTCAGAGCCTGTACTTGTTCACTTTTACTGCAGTAAAGAAGTTGAATCAGTACTTTTTGTACCAGACTCTGTTTTTACACAAGTGTCTGTACTTCTACTGGAGTAAACAATTTATGTAGATTTTTGCCAGTTATGTTAATCTGAGTCAACGTATGTCAGTTTGAGTTATGTAGCCCAATATTGCTTAAATTTGCCTCAGGGGCTTCACATGCTGTGCAGTTATGTAGAGTCAAATGGATTGCTGTGCTTGTCAAATTTACCAATTTCAAGTCAATTCAATTTTTTAATTATCATCACATTAGAAAAAGCTACCATAATATATCTGGCATATAGTCAGGACTGTTACTCTAGAGAGCAAACTACACTTAATAAACGCAGACAAATAATTAGTATAGGTTGTGCAGACAAACTAGTCTGACTAACAATCCAAAATGTGCCTCTGGTTATTTACTGTTAAAACGCAAAAATATTTGCATGAGAACTCACCCACATTGTGAAAGAGCTGGATGAGGTGAAATGCAGTGATAACATGGGAATTGTGTCAAAAAAATGACACATAGAGCAGAAACCTGATGACTTTCACTTGAACAAATACTCTCCACTGCATTTTTACATTAAAACAAGAACCATAAGTTCAATCATCATCTGATACCCTTACAAAAAACTCGTGAATGTACCCATTGATCACATGGGTTTTTGCATATGTGAAATTCATGTGTTTTTTTTCTGTAAGGGTAGTGCATCTCCGTCATTATTCTTGAATCACAATCTGTTCATACAGTGGTACCTCATGTGGTCCAGGCCTCGTTCCCACGGGGCTGATCTATGATCTGTGGAGTAAGATCTGGGGACAGTGATTTTAGCTTCTTCTGTGGAATAAAATGTAATTTGTGTCAACAAACAGGAACTTTTGAACAGCAGTTTGATCTCTCCACTGTGTTTTTTGTTGTTTTTGGGGTTTTTTGCACATGCTTGATACAGATTGGTTCTTAACAGTATGAAGAGCATAAATCATGTGGAATGTGACCTTTTCAGTTCTGATTTGGTCCACTTCTAAATGTGGTATGTTTTGTTTTTTTGTTTTTTAAATGCGACTGAATCTGAACAGACATATCAGATTAAAACCCTTTAACATAACATCTTATTTTTTTGTTTAACATGTGGCTGAGGAACAATCCGAACTAACAAATGCTGTCTGAAGTACAGCAAACATACTGTGTCTTTCTCACCAACAAATGCTTGAAGTCCATTTGTTTTCTTCTTCTTCTGTGCCTGACTCAGAATTTTGTCAGTTAAATCTGATTTGGCTGTTTAAGACTTTTTTTCATATCTGACATGACAAAATCCATTGTCAGGAGTTTTAGTGATCCTTAGGTTTATAGGGTCACACAGTTGGAATTTGAGCCTTCTAGCCCTTGGCTTTGTGGAGATATTGACTGTGACACTTGGGATTACTGACATATAATACTAAGTGATACTCAAATGTCAAAGTTTCCAGTTTGCTTGCTGTTATAACTGATCATAAGTGAAGCTTCACCAAGCGACTTCATGCTGACAGTGTTTAATCATTATGTTGAGAAGGTCACACAGTTCAAATTTCACCCTTTTATGCTCAGAGTTTTTGAAGATTTTTACCGTGACATTTGGGAAACCCTACGTCCAATGGGAAGTTATAAGCAGTTGTCAAATTTGACCCTTTGTGCACAGTGACAACTGACCAGAGAACATCTAGTTTGTGTCTAACATGGTTAAAAGCAGCCTGAACTACATTAGTTTAAACATGGCTCAAATGTAACCTTGCCTTGTATCTTAAAAAGTTTACTACAGTTGCTCCTGAACCACCGTGCTCCTCCTATAAGATAGGTCTGTTACATTTTCCTTCACAGACAAAAAGGAGCACTTGGCTTGAAGAAACTAATCAAGTCATCCTATCAAACACATGGATCCAGCTCCACATCAGATAAACAGTTGCCGTTAAGTCTGGTTGCCTCTGGCTGATTCATCTGCCAACATTCAGAGAAAACAGTTTTTTTTCAGGTTGACGCAGTTTAAATGTCATTCTATTGAGTCACTGCATGACACCTGCTTGAACTTAATCAAGTTTTCCTTGAGCGACATTGTCACAAAGATGAAAACAGACCTGTTTTTCATTAATGAAAATTAGTTTTTGGAGATACATATGACATTAAAAACTGATTTCCACACTGGAGTGAAGTTAATAATCATTTTTTCAGTATAATGTTCTTTATGTTCTTTTGGCTTAATAGTCTTCATATTATATTAATATGACATGAGGTTCAGTTATAGCTGTGTAGACAGTGGATCGTCAAAAACATGCACATCCTCGTAAAAGAATCTATCTGGGTGCTGGATAATCAAAACACTAGTAAGAAAGCCATCAGAAAAATCCGCACACCAGAGTAGCTCCCATAAAGTGTGACATGGCTCGAACTATTGTCTGTATAGTTCAAGAAACACTCGAACTATAGAGTGTTGCTCGAACTATAGTCTGAAGAAAGAGCGAGTGTTGCTCAAAACGTCTCAGTTATAGCTTTGTACTTCAAAGGCCTATTTTGGATTTTTATAGTTTGAGAACATTTCAAAGCTTGGACTTTATAACTTTAACTGTATTAATGAAGTTCAGTCCTAGTCTTTTAGAGTAGTTTTAATATTAGTTTTTTAGTATGGGTACTTGTACTTGAGTGCAGAATGCTACCTCTTGTAGAGACAGAGCCTGCAGGTGAAATAGATATAATTACATGGGCATAATTACACAGCATGTTTTTCTATCTGCACGGTTTTTCTGTTCTGAAACCCCTTCCCTTGGAAACACCCACAGGTTATGTAACATTTAAAACCAAGACACACGCAGAGAGAGAGAGAGATAGAGAGAGTTCACACCTGACCAAAGGACAAAACACAAGACAAGAGTTTGTTCTGGATTTCAGTTTCTGCTGAAGATAAAGTGACAGGACAGGATGTTTTTCGTCGATTATGTTCGTTTTTTCTTCTCTTCTTCTGGGCAGTCAGCAAGGTAATGGAAATATACACCTATCTGTTTTCTGGTTACTTTGCTTTATTTTTGTTTGCTCTTTTAACCTCCAAACCAAGGCAGCTCAGGGGATTTCTTCCATGAGGAGAAGTTTTTTTTCCCAATTTATTGCAGCTATATGACATGAGTGGGATTAACGTCTTTGAAATTAATTAAGATTTACTCAATAAAAAGACAGCATTTATATGATCAAGTTCTGGCAGGCTTCACAATTAGGTTTTAATTATAATGTTTTATTTTTAATCCACACTTCACTATATGTATTACTATATATAGAAATTGGCATAGGTTTTGTTTGTACATTGGGGGGACACATTTACTGGGGTCTCTGGGGGTCTTCCTTTCTCCCTTTTCTTTCTGGTGCAAATCTTATTATTTATGTAAATTATTATTATTATGTAATTAGTTTACATATGTATTTCTTGGTCTCTCAATTGAGATACAACAAGAAAATGCAAGAAATATATGTATAGTATTAAAACACACTAAAAAAAAATCTAAAAGTCAGTATTTAGCATGCAGCTTGTAATGACAACAGTGTGCCCCCAACAACTTGGTTAAAAAAAAAAAAAAAGATCCTGTTTGAACATGGCAGTGCCTCTGTGCATGAAGCCCAATCAATACAGAACTGGTTTTCCCAGTGTGGTGAAAAACTGAAGTGTCCTGCACAGCTCTCTGACCTCAGCCACATCCAACACCTTTGGGATGAACATGAATGCAGACTGGAGGTCGGGCCTTAACACCCTGTGTATGTACAAATAATGAGACATAGTAGACATATTACACTGTCATTGTATATACAATCCATGCAGGACAGTGTTATTGCATTTAGCCATCATGTTGCATGACTACCGTTGAGAGTTCAGTTCTTTTATGGCACATAGATGAAAACTGTTCAGGAGTCTAGAGGTGCTGGTCTTAATGGACCTATAGCATCTCCCAGAAGACAGCAGAGTAAACAGGTGGTTGTCTGGGTGAGATGAGTCCTGGATTATGTTTGTGGCTCACCTCAGGCATCAGGCTCTGTACATGTCATGAGAGAGGGTGCTTTCAACAGAACATATAAAAGGACAGCAGCAGCTGCTGGGAAAGGTTCACTCTCCTCTGTGACCTTAGGAAGTAGAGCTGCACCTTTTTCACAGTAGAGATGGTGTTGACAGTCCATGTGAGGTCCTGAAAGATGTATTTGCCCACGACTTTGAAGTTGCTGACTCTCTCCACCATGTCCCCTTTGGGTTGTTTTTTTGTTTTGGACGGGTTGCGTACCAAGTTGTTGTCAGAGGGCCATGCAGTCAGTTTTTGGACTTCATCCTTGTAGGCGGACTTGTCATTGTTTCGTATCAGCCCCACTAATAACATAATGATAACATCGCATATCAAATTCATAATGTTTACAATATTTAAAAATAAATACACACCTGTGAAACTGTGTCTTAGTTTTGGTATTTTAGGGTTTTCCCTTTAGGGCTTAGACCTTGGTGGTTTAAACTGGACAAATTGTAGACTTTTAGTGTTTATTCTAAAGAATCCCTATAAACAGACTAAAATACAACCCCTAATATCGCCAAAATTAGGAGCATCCTATCCCAAAGAGACGCAGAAAAACTAGTCCACATGTTTGTTACTTCAAGGCTAGACTACTGTAATTCATTACTATCGGGATGCCCAAATAGCTCCATAAAAAGCCTCCAGTTAATTCAAAACACTGCAGCGTGAGTATTAACAGGAGCCAG
>JAPQRN010001047.1:0-13930 GCA_037367275.1 Coranthus polyacanthus | reverse complement strand
GGTTCCGGGTCTGGTCTGGTACCGGTCTGGTCTGGTCTGGTACCGGTCTGGTCTGGTACCGGGTCTGGTCTGGTACCAGTCTGGTCTGGTCTGGTTCCGGGTCTGGTCTGGTACCGGTCTGGTCTGGTACCGGTCTGGTCTGGTTCTGGTCTGGTACCAGTCTGAACACAGGGCTCATGATCAAACGGACTCCAGTATCACGTGACTGAACAGGTTTCCTCATATATAAATAAAAGGTGTTTCTCTTATGGATGAACGTTCTGGTCTGATCGGGTTCTGAGGACATTTTCTACATGTCTGCTGTTCAGCCCTTGGACCACGTTCATCATCTACACTGTGGTTTATTACCGGTGATGATACGTATCATTCTCTGTATGAGGTGATTCACACTGAGTTAATGTATTTATGACTCACTTTCTGCTCTTTTACCTCCGTACATTACTTTGTTGCTGCCGCTGTGTAACATTATGTTGCAGGTGCCGGATGTTTTTATTGAGTTTTATTCACAACCTGGAACAACAGCAAGGTCTTCACCTTCACCTTTAGTCTGATTTGAATGTTTATTTTCAGCATATTTGGGTTCGGGTTGGGTTAAGGGTTGGGTTAACCCTCACCCTCATCCTGCCTCTTCATGTAATTGCTTCTGATATTCTGAAGGTTTTATTTTTCCAGTTCATTGCCTTTCTCTTGTTTTTATCATCATTGTTTCTCCAACTTTCTCGCTGATATTCCTGCTCGTCGAGGCCTGTAACTCACTATATTCTGAGTCTTCTAATGAAGGTTACACGAATAAAAACCCCAGTCAGATATGATTAAAAGTTCACGGGCCTCCTCCTCTCTCTCAACAATGTCCAACTATGCAAACATTGTCCATTTCAGACATTTAACTTTAACAGGACACCAGATATTTCCTTCTCTCCGTGACGTCCATTTCCAGTGTTTGAGCATGATGGCTTCAGGTTTCTTTTCCCCAAAGCCTGGGAAGATGATTTCAAAGTGAAGCGTGAGGTCATACCAAAGAGTAAGGAATGTGTGCCTGCAATTTAGACTGAAATGAGTGGATGGTTGTATAGAGTTACTATAATGAATCCACGGTCGATTCATTCCTGAGTCTGTTTCTTCAGGTAGAAAAGTGGCACAAACGTACTGGTCTGCAGCCGAGGTGACACATGTACTGGACGTCATTCAAGCTCCAGTATTTACCCAACGTCACACGGGTTGTGTTAATAACACGAAGCTAAAGATTTAAGTGTTTCTTTATCACACAGCAGACTGTTACAGGATCAGGATGTTTTTAAGGAGAAACTGAATGTATTGACTTGAACTGACGTTTAAGACCTTTTTAAAACTTACAGAGGACTTGAAAGGACACATGTCCTTGGACTTACTTCACTTGTGGATATGAGCGGAGGTTTCATGTGAACATTATTAGAGAGTTTGAGTGTGAAACGCTTCATTTCTTGCCTTTTGTTTTCATGGTGGAAATGTCTTTTTTATGTAAAGGAAACAAATTCAGACAAAACATAGACACACTCATTAATTATGAAAGAAACAGTTTTATTCTTCTATACAGTAAAATAAAGCCATTTCTTTCAAAAACTACTTCATGTTCAAAGACAAAGCTCAGTTTTAATTCTCATTAAGTCCTGCTGATCCCAAATAACTAGAGAGTTAAAGATGCAAACAAATGCAAAGCTCGGTCTTCGGAGGTTAAGACATTTTAAGACTTTTTAAGGACCTTGTATGGGACCAAACTCTGCAGAGGATTTTGCTGCTGAGCTCTTCTACGATGAACAAAGGTGTCGATGGTCTGTAATGGATGAACTGCGATAACTATGGCTCTTGGAACAGTGTTGTTGTGGACGTTAGCAAAACATAAACTCAGCTGATAAAAGGTGAGATAAATAAACAGTGAGTGATCGAAACGCAGCGTCCTGTTGCAACACTTTCCCACAATCAATCAACTGTCACGTCTGACTTTTGAACCTTCAGCAGATTACGATGCTCTGACGGTGTTTGCCGTTTTGACCCCCCCCTCTTTTGTGATTATCAGTTCTTTTCTCTGCTTCTCTGTTTGGTTCATGTATCTCCTTGCTTTCATTGCTTTGTGAATTTCCGGCTCTTTCTCCTTGTATGATTCTTAACTGTGTTGTCTTTGTGGTCTGACAGGAGCTGGGTCTTAACGCCCTGATGCCCTGGTGGTGGTTTTCCTCAGGACTCTCCTCAGTGAAGAACTCTCTGGGTGTCCATTGGCTGGGGTGCAGTGTCATGTGGTATCTAGTTTAGTTTACTTCTGGTTCTTCCCTGGTTCTTCCCTGGTTCTTCCATGGTTCTTCTCTGGTTCTTCCCTGGTTCTTCCATGGTTCTTCCCTGGTTCTTCCCTGGTTCTTCCATGGTTCTTCCCTGGTTCTTCTCTGGTTCTTCCATGGTTCTTCCATGGTTCTTCCCTGGTTCTTCTCTGATTCTTCCGTGGTTCTTCTCTGGTTCTTCCCTGGTTCTTCCATGGTTCTTCCCTGGTTCTTCTCTGGTTCTTCCCTGGTTCTTCCATGGTTCTTCCCTGGTTCTTCTCTGATTCTTCCATGGTTCTTCTCTGGTTCTTCCCTGGTTCTTCCATGGTTCTTCCCTGGTTCTTCCCTGGTTCTTCCAGCCCTGTTCCAACTCCCCCTGCCTTAGAGGCAGGTTGTTTGGGCCTTCATTCCTTAAGTGTGTATTTGTTCTCAACTACTTGAACTACAAACCTGTTTTTAGAGTATTATTGTTAATAAAGGTTACTGTATGGAATCACGTCTCCAGCCTATGATCTTGTAGTGGTCTTAAACTGTATTTAAAAACTTCTTCCTGGGGTGAAATTCCCCGGGTGGCGTTGTCGAGGTGACGTTCCTCAAGAGGAAAATGTGAGCGGTGTAACTGCCTAAAGATGGATCTGTGGGGGAAAACCAAAGCTCCACACAACAGAGAAAGTGAAAAGCATCTGTTCTGAGTAAGAGATGATCGGGTGTCATTCAGGTGATTTCACAAACTGGCTGAGCTCCACATGACGACATCACTGTGGACGATTTGAACTGTTTCTATGAAGCTAACGGAGCCAGAGCTGAAGCTTCAACAGCTTAAAATCCAAGCCCTTGTTGATTTGAGAGGTCAGTGAAGTTCAAAGTCGCAGCGTTCGGCCTCCGTTTGTGATTCCTGTTCTTATACTGAGCAGGTTTAGTCCTGAGGGGAAAAGCATCAGCGTCACACGTCCTTTGTCTTCAGTCTGTCTCTGTCAAGCTCTGTCAGCCACAACATATCATCATTACAGCGATGGATATTAAAAGATGCAGCAACGGCCCCGTGTTGAGTTTCAAACAAAGGAAATAGGTCACTAAATCAGACGAGAACAAATGAAGACCCATATAAAGGAAACAACTGTCAACATGTGGATTTTTTTTCCCTGGTGAATGTTCTTTCTTTTTTCCAACTCCTCACTTGAATGTAATATGTGCTAATTCTTAATGTCTTTGTTCAGTCTTGCGAAGCTGTTTGTGGACATTATGAAGATGTACTGTGGACAGAAACGGTTACCATGACGACACTTCCATCACTTCAGCCTTCATAATGATGTGTTTTCACAGTCCGGCGCTTCAACGGTTTTACCACAAACTGTGACTTTATCGACTTGAAACATTATGTTTTACATCGACAGACGTGTAACTGATGGCGTGATTCAAACTATATTTTGTCTGAGGTGAGGTCCCGTGAGGCTCAGCACAAGGGGCGGGACTTCACCCATCACCTGTTGCGCTTCCTCATCTTTAACCCTTTTGTCCAGATATGGTCACTTCTGGCTGCAAAAAACCACGATGCATGAGTAAAATGGAAACTCGAGGCTTCAAAGCGATAGTTCAAGAACCAGTGAAGTCACGATGCCTCCTTTAACACAGTTTGACTCCAAAACAAACTTCACGTAATCAAAACTAATGTTACGTATTTAATGTTCAGATTCCTATTCATTTTATTTTCCAGTACAGGCACTTCCCATTTTCTGTCTTGAAATTTAGCAACTATTCACTCTACTTTATCTCCAACATCCAAAGTTTTATGTCTATAATTGTGACGTCACGCGATGCCGATGCTTCAGATGTTTGTATGTAAAGTAAACCCATGTTTAAAGAATGACTGTGTCCTGAGAAAAGGTTCGACTTAAGGGAAGGTATTCAGCATTGAATGTGGAACCATGTGACTCGGTAACATGAGAGCTGACACTGGAGGGATGTTACCCCATGAATACATGTTCACTTTTTCTGTGTGTTGCGCAGTGTGAGGCTTCACACGATGGGAGACTCGCACAGAGACGACAACCAGCTGAGATGAACCCAGGGATAACAAGTGTCATTGGTGAGAATAAGTCCTGCGTCGCTTTGTGTGTCTGTGACAGTCGTGTGTTCGTTTTGTTGAATATATGTTGGTAAAACGCTGCTGTTTAAGATGAAATGACATCGTTTCCACGTTTCTTACAGTGGCTCTGCAGCTCTTCATCCAGATTGGTAAGAAATACTTTCATAAAACGTTGATGTTTTTGAGTAGTTTTGTTTGTATGTTGAGGAATCGTCTGGTTTTGAGTTTTTCTTAAATTTCAGTGTTAGTTTGAGTTTTATTTAGATAAACTGATAGTTTTAGTTGAGTTTTTCAGATATTATGAGATATTATTCTTGATTTGTAAAAGTTGATGAAAGAATGCATGACATCAAACATGATTCATAAAACCACAGTTTATTAAAGGTCCCTTATTGTTCAAAGACGTTTTCTTGTCGTTGGTGCAGCTCAGTCATGTGTTTGCATCTCGATTTAGTTTGTGTCGCATTGTTCACTGCAGTGTCATTTCTATTTTTATTTCTTTTAAGTATTTTCAGTCTTAGTTTGTGTAACCCTGGTCTACACTTAAACTACGTTGAATTAATACTTTGCCAATAAATAAAAGCAACGTTTACCTAATGAAACAGGTTTCATTTTTGACCATCCATAACCATATGTTTGAGGGTTTTTCCTGTTTCTTTCAGCAACCACAACCAAACTGGTGTGTTATTTTACCAGCTGGTCCAAGTACAGGACCGGCGTGGGCAAATTCCTGCCTCAAAATGTGGACCCCTTCCTGTGCACCCATCTGGTTTACGCCTTCGCCATCATCAACCACGCCAACGAGATCACGGAGTACGAGTGGAACGAGAAGAGCTTCTACAAATCATTCAATGACCTGAAAATGAGGTGACGGCTCCCTCTTCCACACATGAAACATTCTTGGTGTTTGATGTTTTATTGAATGTGTTATTTCCTCTGGATCAGAAACTCCAGACTGAGGACGTTGCTGTCGGTCCGAGAGCAGAGCGACAGTGGACGACCGTGAGTTGACTTTCTGTTCTGATGAAACATCTCCATCTGCTGACGAAACCTGACAATTACTGCAAAGTCATAGTATATTATATGATTATATCATTTGAACTTGAACTCAGCAGTAACCAGATAATATACTGGCATCACTGGTCTGGTTCCTTCTAAAATGTATTTCAGTCCATGTCTTTAATTTAAATCGTAACGTATTTGATTTTTACTTTGGGTTAATTCAACATTGTCATAGATTAATATTACATGTTAGTGATGAGTGACACAGCTGAAAACGTTATCAATCGATGTCAATAGTTATCACGATAAATGTCCAATTATTACTTTTAAAGGTTGATTTTTGGTCCCGAGTGAAAGTTGAAGAAACCAGACGATTATTTGAGGTTTTAAATGATTCGTAAAAAGAAGACAAAACACAGACAAAACAAGATGAAAAAAGATGAAACTAAATGAAACAAGACAAAACAAGACATAAAATAGACTGAACCCAGTCGCTCTGAATGTACATGGAAACACTAAGCTGTGTGATGTTTTGTCTGTAAAAAGGATAAAGAGACCATTTTTACTTGACCTTTATTTTCTATAGCATCGAGTTAAAGTGAAAACAAGTAAAACAAGTTCAGTAAGTTCACCTCTTCAAATGAAAGCAGCAGCAGAAAAGACGCTTCTCGTTTTCACACAGCACCAAACGGGTGAAAAAAGTTCTAACATTAATAACAATACGGTAAATGTTCGACCGAATACGAAACTGTCCAAGTCCATCCTCTGCGTTGTGTGGACACGTACACCGTGGACACTGTCCTCTATGTGTGGAGATGGTTTCTCTAATAAATCCAGAAGCTGCCAGTTGAACATGTTCTCTCTTCATCTGCTGCAGGTTCTCCATCATGGTGTCGACTGCTTCTAACCGTCACACATTCATCCAGTCGACTATCAACTTCCTGCGGACACATGGATTCGATGGTCTGGATCTGGACTACCCTGGATCTGGTGGAGGTTCTCCAGAGGATAAGCAGAGGTTCACTCTGCTCTGTAAGGTGCTGCCTGCTCACTTCTTCCCTTTATTTCCGTGATAACCTTTAAAACACATGTTAAATGTTTTAAGTGGACATTAAATCGACAGGATGACACATGACAGGAACTGAACTCTTCCTCCATCTTTAACTGTTGTCTTGATAGATTTAGTGATTTCGTGTCTTCTTCTACTCGCTGCTCTGCTGCTCTTCAGCTTCTAAAAGTTCCTTATGTTCAAATGCTGATAAGTCTGATGGACTGTATTCTGTGGACATGGACCTTCATAGTGAATGAAATATGAGACATTACAGCTCAGATTATTACATCTTCGGTGTTTGTCAATGTGAGCACAAATGGCCTGTATTATCATTTCAAAAGAAAAAGTACTTGTATTTTATTAAAGTACCTTTTACAAGCAAGCATTTGTCATTTGTAAAAAGGATGTATTTGTGTGTATCTGACTTATCACTGAACGTCATCTGATTTCTAGGAGCTGGTGGAGGCCTATGAAGCTGAGAGTAAAGGAAGCAGAAACACCAGACTGATTCTGTCGGCAGCCGTGACGGCACAAACACATGTTATTGACACGTCATACGAAGCTGCAGAGATGTCGAAGTAAGGCTCACGTTTCTGTCAGTTTGAGGACCGTCATCATGAGACGGCCACGTTTGGCTTAAAACGCTGTGTCTTTATGTGTTCAGGTACCTGGACTTCATCAGCGTTAAAACATTTGATCTGTATGACGCTCGAGACAAAGTGACGGCACACCACAGTCCACTCTACAACCGCAACAACGCCAGCATAGTAAGACCTCATCTTATACTTAAACATGAACAAAAGAATAGGTTGTCCTGCGTTCGTTGTGTTTGAATTTGGTTCAAGTCTGTGTACTGGTGAGACATTTTTACATTTGGATTAAGTAAGAATAAAGGTATAATTTATACCATATTTACATTTAGAAAATTTTAAAAATTTAAAAACTATCATCATCGTTAGTACGTTGTAACACCAACATGTCCAGTCCCTCAACCCAACATGAAAAGAACAAGAAGATGTTTTTTCGTTTGTTTTTAATTGATCACAGTAAAAAAATCATTTACAATGACCAAAGGTACATATTCAGGTACATATATTTCCATACAATACAACACTGAATGAAAATATGTAAAAAAAACAAAGTGGCAGAAAAAACAAAAATGGTGTCATTTCCGTAAAACATTTCAGACGGTCCTGTCGACATGTCTCTGAGTAAAAACAAGCGGATCCACAGGGCGGAGCTTAAACCAGAGGATACGCGGCTGTTGTCGCGATCCCACAGTGGTTGTCCTTGTCTTTGGCCATGAAGATGTAGCCTCCCTGTCCCCACTGGGAACTCCAGCTGTTCTTAACGATCCAGTATTTCTTGCCGTCCACGTCTTCTCCCTCGTACCCATAACCCACCACCAGCACGGCATGGTCCAGGTCCTCGCTGCTGCAGTCCTTCTCGTAGTAGATTCCTGACTCGTAGAACTGGAAACTATCGTGATTGGTGTCGATACCGACTGAAACGGGTCCCACGGTGGCCACGGCCTTCATCAGAGCGAGCTCATCGCCGTTGGGGATCTTGACAAAGCCGGTGTCGTTGGCGGCGTTGTTCTTCGGGTCATAGTGGCACACCAGGTTGTCTCTTCCCTGGTAGGGGTAGGAGTCCTCGGAGTCCAGGCCCTGGTTGTCCTTGACGTACTGGAAGGCCCATTCGAATAGACCACCCTGGCAGCCCTCGTTGCCCTGGGGTCTGGAGCAGTCTATCAGATTCTGCTCGCTCAGGGACACCAGTTTGCCGGTCTTCCTGAACTGCTGGCCCTCTAGAGATCCAGTGGTACTGAAGGCCCAGCAAGAGCCGCATTGACCCTGGTTCTTAACGGGAGTGACGTAGCCCTGCTGCCTCCAGTCCACAGCCTGCGGGGCCTGCAGGAAGTTGGGATCCATGAAAAGAGAGCCCGTCACCTTTCTCTGAGCCTGATGCCTGTAGCCTTTCATGGTCTGCCTGAACTCCGCGTGTGTCATGTCCCCGAAGTGGTTCATGCCCAGGCGGTAGGTGTGTTGGCCCATGGAGTGCTCCAGATTATGCAGCTCAATCTTCCTCAGGTTTTTCTCCCAGATCATCCTCCTCCAGCCCTCCTCGTTCTCGTGGTACAGTTTGGAGTGCCAGGTCTTCCACAGGTCCCAGTGGTGGTCCAGCTGTGGGTCCAGATGGGGGGCTGAGAGGACCGTGGACAGACACACAACCAGCAGAGCCAGACCCAGCATCATGGCCTCAGAACTGGAAAACAACAGGACAACACAACACGTTCGGGCTCAGTTTGTACGGGACCAGATGATCCACTGATGGGTCTGACCTAAAACTGGAGATAAACAAACTAATAACCTCTAGATGTGATAGAACTACAGTCAAACTACACAGAAGCAATCGTCTGGTTTCATTCTGTAAATATTCAGCAACCAAATCCAGTGAAAAATAATCACCTGGTTTTAGAGACACAAACACAGAATCACAGAAAATATGAAAAGGGACAAACTTCAAAAACACAGCAACAAACCTCATGTGTTGAGGTTTTAAAGGAACTGTTTTAACATAATAACACAATTAAAATGAAAAAATGTGACACTTACTGCGAATCCTTCGTAGTCAGAGATGAAGAAGGAGAAGGTGTCGTACCTCGGCTGCTGGACATGAAGTTTATAAAGGCCTGAGTGGTGTCCACACCGGGCGCTCTGATTGGTCCGCTCATTGTTTACTGCCAGTAGAGCCCCGCCCCCCACTGTCTGAGCTCATCATAGGATCATGTGACTCCCGTCCTGGCTATAAACAGTATCTGTGTTTGGTTTTCATGAAATCATCATCACTCACAGATGATTGCATCAAAACCCTTCAGTGTCGTGAAAAAGACGAACTGAAGAGCAACGACACACCTCCTGTACGCCGAAGCAGCAATGAAAGATCAACCAACGAAACGAGACCAGCTCATTAAGACAGAAATAACTAATCGTCTTCATGCACTTTTAATGAAACAGGACAACAGGAAAACACCACTGCATTCGTACATTTACAGTCACAGTGTGGTTTCTTGTAAACGTTGATTAACAGCGATGAAGATAATAATACTTTTCAATAGTTTGTGTTTTGACTTAGTTTAGTTCTTTTTTTCACTATTTTGAAGAATTGACTTGTTTTGGTTTAGTTTTTATTTAGTTCTGGTTTAGTTCATTTAGTTTTGTTTTTTTCATGTCTTATGACAAAAGTCTTGATTTACTGAAGCTGAAAAAACCTCATTTAGTTTTCTTCTTTTTTTTTAACTCTTCATTAACTCATCATTAACACACTGTAGATCAACGTCACTCTGTTCATGGGCTCCTCGACTTCATTTGTTGGTCATGTTGGTTTTTTAAGGAATGAAATGAAATGAGAGGCAGAAAAAACACTGTAAAGTTATAAAACCTCTGTTGCTTAAAACCTAGAAGCTCTTTAGATTCTATTCGACCTTCGATCTCGTTTCCAGGTCCATCATGTCTTCATTTACTCCTGGTCTCATCAGTCACTTTGATTTTTTACACTGGGTCTCGTTTGTTAGTTCGTCAGTGTTTGATTATAACTGAGAGCTCTGTCGATCACAGATAAGATGTGAAACTGAAATCATTAAATGAACTGAATCAGGTCGATGACACTGAAAACCTGGACGAGGATTCTGGATCACTTCAGACATTTTTATTTTTGGACAATAAATATGTTGTGTTTTACTGAATACCTTCATTAATAATGAGTTAATATTACAGGAGGATTGGCATTAAGAGACATTAAAGAATGTAATCATCTCTGTCTGCATTTATTCCACTTTGTGACGGATCATTTGATCCAAAACTGAAGAGTTGTCGTGTTTAGATTATTAGATGTTTCAAAATTAAAAACATAGACTCAACTTAATTTAACTTTAGATAGAAAAATAAGCCTCGCTATCACAACCGTTAAAGTTTGAGTCTTAATCTTACAAATGAAACCTTAAATGTTGAAAACCTCCAGTACCTGAAGTGTCACCAGATCAGATCTTTTCTCAGAAAAGCAGTTTGAAAATACCCGTCTTCATGTACTTCGTCTTTGCAGGATTACGTAATGCGGTGCTGGACGGACCGCGGAGCCCCGTCAGGGAAGTTGTTGCTGGGTTTCCCCATTCACGGCCGTTCTTTTACCCTGTCCACCGCAGCAGCCGGTCTGGGGGCCCCCGTCAGCGGACCGGCCACCCCGGGGCCCTACACCCAGCAGATCGGCCTCTGGTCCTACTATGAGGTACCACGTCCGGGTTTAGACCCGGTTCAGACACAGTTCATCTAGAACAACGTCAATACGACACTGACACGACTACAGTCACGACTAGTCCTTCTCTGTGTGTTGAAGGTTCATCTACAGCCGTGACTAGTTACCTGGTAAAAATGTAAGAAACAATGACCTCATCCAAGTAATAGAACTTATAACTATGGCTGAGTGATACAGTCAGAGATGAATCATATCAGTCCATGTCGATAATTATCACCTCCTGAGTAAAAGTTTAAAATTATTCATACAAGACAAAAACAACATAAAAGATAAAAACAATACAAAGACACATAAAGACAAAAGATTGAATCTCATAGGAAAATTATTGCAATATGACATAAAAATGATATCGGGATACTCATCATTATTGCTTTATCGTCGAGCCCTGTCATCACTGTAAACAGGAGCGTTTTCTCGTGCTTTATATGAAGTTGATGGACTGTGACATTTCTACATGTTGGTGTTGGTTTGTAGACCTGCTCCTTCCTCAAAGGGACGTCCGTTCAGTGGGTCCACAGTCAGAACGTCCCCTACGCCGTCAAAGGCAACCTGTGGGTCGGCTTCGACGACCAGAGGAGCTGTGACGCCAAGGTACAGTAGACCGCTCTGTTTAGGACACGACTGTAGTAAAATGTCTTCATGAGGACATGAGGCGTGTTGTGTTTGACAGGTGGAATACCTGAGGAGACGAGGGTTCAGCGGAGCCGCGGTCTGGACCCTGGACATGGACGACTTCTCTGGACAGTTCTGTGAGCAGGGAAAATATCCTCTGATATCACATCTGAAAACACAACTGAGTAAAGGTGAGACGACGACAAAGGACAGCAGGACAAACACACACACACACTGACAGACGGTAGCTCATTGTGAAGATCTGATGAACCACGTCCTGGTTCCTAAACACGTCCTTCTACATCCTCACCAAGCTGACACATCTCAGACACCACATTTACAGCTGCGTGAAGCGCAAAATACGTAACAAGAATCACAAAATCACATAAAAGATGCATCAAGACAAAGACAAAAAAAGTGTGTTTATGTGTTTTTCATTTTGATTTAATGTTGTGAAATTGGTCACGTTTCCTTCCATGCTACATTAAGATTTATTTCAGCGTAGTTTTATTTTTTCCCAGACTGGACGCCTCAGGAAACCAGCCCTGCTGCATCCGTATCTCCCAGAACCACTTCAGAAACCACACAACCCACACACACAGAGTCCACCGCGTCCAGCAGCTCCACAGCCAAACCAGAACACGGCTGCTTCCAGAACATCACCGTGGTTTATCCCACCAGCGGCTTCTGCAGAGGCCGAGCCGACGGATGGTACCGGACCGCGCGCCACCCGAACACATTCTACAGGTGCACAAAGGGGAAGACGTACGTCACGCGGTGCCACGTGGTTCACGGTCTGGGAGTCCACGTGAGGCCTTCAGGAGGCTTACTGCTGCTCAGCCTCGTGGCCTCCGCTCTGCTGCGTCTGGTATGTGTGTGGACTCAGAGGTGACTTCACCGTGGACGGAGACACAGAAGTCACTGACCTGGACGTCCTCACGGCGGACGATGAAGGAAACACAATGTGACAGAATCCTAAAATGTCCACTTCCAGCTGTTTCTAAACCCTACGGGATCCAAAGACAATCTGTGACATTATCAGGGACTGTGTTTATTCTGTAAACAATGGAATTTATTTTCACCTAAGTCAAATAAATAAATACCTTCATACATGACCCGGTGTCGAGACATATATACTGTGGATGAGACTCACTGTCAGACGTGTCAAACTCCGAGTCAGTCAGCAATAAAAACATGGTTCAATGTGTGATATTTAGTGACGTCTAGTGGTGAAGTGGCAGATTACGACCGACTGAATACATCTGGCCTCATCCTCTTCTACGGTGGTCGTGACAAATCAAGTGTCCAGTGGATTTCTTTGTATCGTGAATCTATGAAAATCATCACACTCAAGAACTCACAGACCATTTTGACTAAGCTGTGGCTTCATTAAACTTGAGGTTTTCAGCAGCTTTAAGTCACGTAACAGCTGGACAACGAACAGAGTCTGAGCTGAAGTGGACACTTTATGTTAATGTGTAGAAACATAACATCACGTTCCAGTTGTCTCTAAAAACACACCTGAGCCATTAACCAGCCATTAAAATATACTCTATATCTGCCGTTGTTCAGACTTCTCTGCCCCCTGGTGGACAAGACATGGCATGACTGTGTTCAAATGGAGCATTTGTGGCAGGTTTAGTGTAAACTCTGAGTCTGTTAATCCTGGAATGAGGGAGACTCAGCGTTTTCACTTTGACTTTAACTCAGAGTCAGTAACTCTGTGAAACTAAACCTGCAACTCACAGGTTTTCTTCAACAAACCAAAGTCCAGGATCCTTCTTTGGTCGTCGCTTCCTTCGCAAACCGGTCACATCCTTCTACTGATCA
Organism: Coranthus polyacanthus; assembly: GCA_037367275.1. Taxonomy (NCBI): domain Eukaryota; kingdom Metazoa; phylum Chordata; class Actinopteri; order Kurtiformes; family Apogonidae; genus Coranthus; species Coranthus polyacanthus. The sequence goes on along the minus strand of JAPQRN010001047.1, from coordinate 750 downwards.
ATGCACTCACGAATGGATCAGTGAGAACAGAAAAGGTCAGAGGTTCAGTAACACAATGGAAAACGTGACAGTGGTGTTTAGTAGAAAACTCATCCGTACATTTAGTAGTAAAGGTGAAGCAGCAGAAGTTTATCTGTTCTGAGGAAACATGGAACAAACTTCGACTTAACCCCAAAATGTTGATGTTTTTAAATCGAATTGAAAACGTTTCTCTTTTTGTGCGTCTGTGATTTAATTCTTAATTAATTCTCATATGATTCACTGTTATTTCTTTCTGGATACTGTACCTGCCTCAGATGCTCTTTTATTATGATGGGATGTCACTAACATCACTGTTCAGTGGATGCTTTTAGGACTTTATTTGGAACAAATTATATGTTATTATTATATTATTATTATTATTATTTACGGGACAAACACCCAGCTGTGACCACGTGGCCAAAAATCCCGACAGATGGAACTGACAGTGACACCGGACATGCAGACACCGGACCGGACCCTGCACCGGATCCACAGCCGGGTCCGGATCCACAGCCGGTCCGGATCCACAGCCGGGACCGGATTCACAGCCTGTCCGGATCCACAGCCGGTCCGGATCCACAGCCGGGTCCGGATCCACAGCCGGGTCCGGATCGGGTCCGGATTCACAGCCGGTCCGGATCCACAGCCGGGACCGGATCCATAATATTTTCAAAACTTTAAACGGTATAAATATGTTAAAGTTACTCCTTTCAGTACATTTTTGAAATA
>JAPQRN010001046.1:0-13933 GCA_037367275.1 Coranthus polyacanthus | reverse complement strand
ATATTATATATATATATATATATATATATATATATATATCTGCAATGAGATCCTCCTAAACCCCTTTAAAGGTGACATACTGGACCTGAATCTGTGGAACTGTCCTGACGTGTCAGACCCGGTACAGACTCTGTATCTGACAGACGCCGGCTTCTGAAGAACGTGACACTGGAGGTCAGTGCACAGGGTGATTATTTTGAAGACGACTGCTCTGTTAATAAGATTTTAGGACTAACAGGATGATGTCTCTTACGTGGGCGTGGACTGACTGGAGTCGTCAACAGCAGACTTTGGGAGATTCAGTTTATTGAATAAAAAGTACTTTCATTTCAGACTGGCAGATCGACTGTGGCTGTGGTGAAGGAGTTGAAAACCAAGTTTTAAGTTATATGATTAAGACACGTGGCCTGGAAAACTCACTTTCACCACCTCATTTGGTCTGGACGTTCCAGTTTGATCTGAACCAAATGTTCAGGTGTGAAGCCTCCCCCAGACCACGGTGTGGACCAAACAGCCGGTCTTTGGTCTGACCTGAAGAGGTGGTCTTGGTCCAGATCAAAGTGACCCAGGGTTTGGTTCACGTACAGTGTGAAAACACTTCTTGCACCAAAGATAGAGGTTCATGTAGCTAAAAATATGAAGCCCAAGCAGCTTCCTTTGAAAAACAGGCATCTCTTAAGGTGACATGTTTTCCTGAGTCACAACCTCCTCCTCCTCAAACACCTTACAACTCCTTACAGGTACAGCAGTGCAGACAGATGTGCGCTGATGACGTTTAATTCTTGCACATTTACTTGCGTCATTGCTTGTGATTCAGTAGGTGTTATCATCATCTATGTACATGTGGTATGGAAGTTTATTAGATCCATGTTGCACAGTGTGGCTTGTAATAACCCTATAAGACTCTGAAATCTCAGACTGCAGCAGCCTTTAGTGTGTCAACCTGATTCAGATTTGTTCCAGAATTTGTTCCACTGCCAAATTAAAGTGGTTGTCAGTATGTCATGTTAAAATAAATGGTTAAACTGTGCTGCACTTTTCCAACACACCGTAACCAAATCCTTTTACACTGTCACGCTGTCCAAAACCATTTGCACCGAGTCGGCGCCGCTTGAATGGTCACGGTGACTCAGCATGGTTTCACCACCACCGCCACAGTCTGGATGCTTATCTGCATTTACAAAATTTCCAGTTCTATGGTTTTTCCTGCAGTTTTTTTGGGCAAATGTGTTACCTTATAAATTCTGTCGTTGTGTGGCTGAAACATGTCTGGAACCGACAGGTGAGAGCGAACAAGCGGCTGATTGTTCTCTGGGTCTTTGTCTCCATCACTCACTGTATTTTCACTCTCTCTCACCTGTCTGTCCTTGCCATTGATTTTCTCCCACTGTCTGTATTAACATCTTGCCAGAACACCCACCCCTGCTGTTACCACCGACTGAGGAGCACGTTTGAATTACTGCTGTCTCCCAGGCACAAACTCACACTCGCACACAAACTGTGATACGCACCACGGAATATTCACATCAATTGAAATGTGTGCAAAGCGATGTGAGTGCACACCCGTGTTGTTGTTCTCACATCACAGTGAGTCCCACAGTCCCAGTCGAAGGCTACATCCACACTAACACATTTTCATTTTAAAACCATCTCCGTCCACAGTAGCATTTCAGAAAAATCATCTCTGAACATTCTAACACGTCTGAAGCATCACATGATGCCACCGGACATGGGAATTATCGCAAATTGCTTGAATAACATGATGTGAACGTAGTCACATGATGAAAAGCAGAATTTAACTGCACAGCAGCTGCTACAGAGACAACAAGGACAGAATCGACTGTAATTCAGTATCCTGTTGAATTAACAGCTGGTTGTCAAGGGCAACGTCTTCTTCTGGAAAGGGTCACGTGACAGGGGCTTGACCAATCAGGGATCGATAGATGGTCTAGATCTAGTTCTCAAAGCGGATCACACTCGTCTTGGGCGTTGGGAGCCTTTGTAAAATAATAATAATAATACATTTTATTGAACACTCAAGGACACTTTACAGGGAAAAATACAGAACAAATAAATAAAACCACAAACAAAGTAACAAAAATAGTGTCAGGAGACAAGTTGTTTTGTTGGAACATTGGCACATATTAAAATGACTAAATACACACAAAAGAAAACGCCACATAAAAAGTGTTTTCAGTGTGTAGCTGCAGCTCGGAGGTTGTTGTTCAGAGGACTTTGACAACGGTAACACAGAGACAGACGAAGGAAGGACAATGACAATCCGACCATCAGACTGCGTCCACATTACCACACAACCAGGGAGTTTCAAAACTAAAACAGGGTCGGCTGCGTTTTCAAAAGCGTTATTTCAGGAGGTTAGTGTGCGTGAGTCGTGCAGACGTTAGGTGTAAACGCAGCATAAGTTATGCATCTTAAAACTAAGTTGTGTCAGTTGTGTTATCCATCCATCCATCTCGAGCTGGATACCAGACTTCAACACTTAACTGCTCAGGTCAGAGGTTTCTGAACTCAAAAGACAAATTCCTGTCTCTCCAGAACCCAAACTTTCATTCATTATGGATTGTTTTAACACTTTTCTGTCGTCCCAACACTGCACAGTATCTGACATTAACAGACCTCGAGTTGAAACATAAACATAAAGACACTCTGAGTTCACACATTTTGTTAAATAGAGTCATAGTTTTTATGTTATGATGGAATTGATTTGAGAATAAAAATACCAAGGACCAGAAAAATAAAGCTTTAGACTTCTACCATAATGTGTGATGTAATTTCCTGGATTTTATCAAATTTGTATAGAAATAAGTAGAGTTAGAGAAGCCAAGGTCCAGCCCTACATCCATCGAACAGTACGACTCATTATGTGAAACATCTTCAAACATCAGTCAAACGTTTTGTGTGTTTTGTCTGATTTGTCTGAACATTGAGTTTTTAATGTTTCGACCCTGGCAGAGTTTGGATAAGGTGAGAGAAGGATCACAGTCACACATAAAGATGTTTTGCTGAGCTTTACCAAAGTGTTTCTGATGCCTACGTCGAACCACAGCTGGGACTCGGATTTGAAATGTGGTCTCAGGTGTCAAAGGCCTGTACTTTGTATAGAAGACATTCATAAAACCTCCCTCTGAAACAGGTAGAAACATGCACTGCTTCACTCACAGACAGAAAGCACTGCTTTGTAACATCCTGGCAATCATTATGTTTCTGTTGTGATATATGTGGTATCATAATGCATCCGTGGTCCCTGTAGGGTTCCTTTTAGCATGACATGTGTGTTTGAATGAACACAGGTTTCCATCCAAATATATCGTTTCCATCCACCGCTGTTATGTCAACATTAAGAGCTTGTTCTTTAACATCAGGGTTTGAACGTTTGCCCGTGAATACTGCACTGACTCGGTGTAGCCAACGGCATCATCTTAAAGTGTCTGAGACACCGGAACGGCGCTCTGCATTCCACACTTTGCTTCTCCACAAGGAAACAGAATATCCACAGTTCACAACATCCAGGAGAAATTCATAAACATGTTTTAATCTCTTGAAGATCAAATCATCACTGTCATGAAGTGAAGCAATAAAAAGGACAGAATGGACAGCGGTATTACACTTCAATATACTAAATCTCTGGCTGCACTGTCGATGACTGTTTGTAAACTGGACTATAACGGTGCCTTTCAGATTCAAAGGTTACAAATTCATTCATAGATTTTACAGACTTTTTCCCATTACTTAAATTGAAAACAGTTTTGTTGGTTTTGTGTTCACAGGTATCGTTTTTGTTCTGACACCTCCCACGATCCCAGATAAGTTGTGAAAAATAAATTGTGGAGAATTAATAACCGGTGCACATCCCTGTACTGCAGCGTCCTTGACTCACGCTTCCTTTTCTTTACAAATCACTAAAAGAAATTAAATAGCGTTTTCTCCTGATACCGGTCCCAAATGAGTCCAAGCCTTGGTTTAGTGAAGCCCCACCAAAAAAACTACATCACTCCCCGTTGAGTCAACAGGGAACCAGAAGGACATGAACAGAAAACCTCCAAAGATCTGCTGTCGCTTTGTGTTTGAAAAAAGAATGTTCTGTTGAATTCTAACAGCTCTTCCACTGCTTTTAATTACTGCAGGTTTTTTCTCCAGTGACGACCTTGACTTTTTTTCAACCGTGTTGTGAGAATCAGTAACTTGTGAATGTATGAGTGAAAGACTGAAAAGAAGCAACAGCAGTGGTTGAAACTGCTTTTTGACTATGACTTTTGACATCTTTTTCTTAAAACTGACGCTTGTAATAATCTATATTTAAATGTAAAAATTACACAATTCAGAAACAACACAAAGGACGTCCAGTCAAGTCCAGTCTGGCCTCTTGAAGCAGCAGGTTCTTGTATTTCCACACGGGCTTCGTTTTTCAGAAGTTACTACTTGGTCAGTTCACAGATCTTCCACATTGAACCTTTAGATGGTTTTAAGGTTTTTATCAACCCCTGTCGACATCGAACACAAAAGCCAGTAGAGAAAAACCTGTTACAGCTACAGCAGACTGCATCTTCACGTCTCACTGGATCCTCTAACAGTGACTAAAATGCTGTATTTTCTCATCCAGTGTCACACGTGTCTCATCACTAGAGGAGACGTCTGCAGTCCTTCAGATACACCTAATAGGTGGTGGTTGCGTGTGTTTTATCAGCGTCATGTTGGACTAGTGTCTGAGGGGCCTGGAGGTCCAGTTGGAGACAGGTGGAGGGTCCGGGTCACTGAGCTGAACCCACATCCTCCATGAAGAACTGACTCGGAGTTTCTGCTTCGCTAAACAACAGACAGACTTAGCCCGTTGTCATGACGACTGCCTCCCTCTGGGTCTCTTAGTGGTCATTTGTGATGCTTTCACACATCCTGTCAGAGGAAACCTTTAATTCATAGAAAATGTTTTATATTCTCCTTAATCAGAATCTATATGTTCTGTTTACGTATGTTTTCAAATACTTATGTGTTCAGTCTTTTCAGAAGTGGGAGTTGTTTTAAAATACAAAAATGTAAATTGAAATACAAGGTGATCATCTTTTCTTTCTCTTTTATGGGAACAGGTCTGGAAGATACGGCCAAAAACATCATGATAAAAGGCTTTATATCAGTTAATGTCTAATTATGATAAATGTCAAAGCATTATTTCTTTACAGTTTAAAGGCTGATTTTTGTTTGGTTTTTTTCTTGAGTTAAACTTTGACGATGACTTGACGATTGTTTGTAGTTTTAAATTATTCATAAAAGATACAACAAAACAAAAACGATGTAAAAGGTGTTCCTTTGTGGCTTTAAACTCTGCCTTATGGTCAGAACATTAAAGAAGTACATACAACATAAAGACACATGAAATTTAAATTGTGATGACAAGTTATATTGTGGTAATCACAGCCACTGATATTCAAGGAAAATTAATAGTCAGTCAGTCAGTCATTATCTGTAACCGCTCAATCCTCTGGAGGGTCACGGGGGGGCTGGATCCGATCCCAGCCGACATTGAGCGAAGGCGGGGTACACCCTGGACATGTCGCCAGTTCATCGCAGGGCTGACATATAGGACGAACAACCACTCACTCTTACATTCACACCTATGGGCAATTTAGAGCGACCAATTAACCTATGTAACCCGTTAAGGTGCATGTTTTTGGACTGTGGGAGGAAGTAGGAGAACCCGGAGAGAACCCACGCAGACACGAGGAGAACATGCAAACTCCACACAGAGAGGCCCGAGTCGGCCGGACCTGGATTCGAACCCAGGACCTCCTTGCTGTGAGGCGACAGTGCTAACCACTGCAGAAAATTAATATAATTATAAAATATACATTGTGACATGATGTAAAATGTATCATCCAGCTCTCGTAAACAACATGACTGGCTACAGATTCATAAACAGATTATGTAATAATGACGGGTCTTATTATGTGATCCTTCTCAAACCCATGTCGTCACATTCTGTCACTTGGTCATGAGCCCTTGGAGTCTGTTTTCAACCTACAGGAACCAGACAGAAGTCAGTGTAAGATGAAAGGTGACGTTAAGTATCAGAAACCTCAGTAGGAGGTGGTTGTGGTGGTTATTTGTGCATTTCCCCTCTTTGTCTTTCTTATTTCACTCCTTCATCGACCCTTTTACTAAGCTTAGCCAAGTTTCAAACCATGGCGTTGTCTAGATATCTGTCGGAAGGAACACATCGACAAGCGATGCTCTAGGGTTTCCCTTGTGTTGAAATGTGATGCCGTAACCAAGCGTCGGTATGAGATGAGTCGGGAGTGAGAATGTGTTAAAGCCTGCAAATGCATATTCTGAATGCGCTGTAAACAGGTCCAAAGAATCCTCATACAATTGGAATAATATCAGCTTATGCCACAGAGAATGATACTCATCATACTCAGAATAACAGTGGAGTATTAGTGTGACTGTGAACGTACTCACTGATGCCATACACGCTCTGATGGAAGTGAAACGGTTTTCATCACGTCTTTCACAGACATTAAAATAAAGAGCTGTCAAACATCCCCTGATGAACCCATGAAGTGTCCACTGAATTACAACGCATTCAAACAAACTAGTAGTGAGTTTTTCGTGGAGGAGAGTCTGTCTTTTAAAGCTGGATGTGGTGAAGCATCCGGTCGACAGGTGTTCGCTCATGTTCTCTGTTCTGAGCTTCCTGCTGCTGCTGCGAACAACGAACGCCTCATTAAGTCAGACCACACACTGTTTGTATGTTAATGTTTGGCTGCTTGGTTGTAATGCAAATGTGTTCAGACGTTGCATTTTAATTATACATTTACATCGAGTGTGAAACAAGCCACTGTTATTAATGAAAGTATTGGTATCATTACTGGAATTGGTCCTGGAATACTTTTTTTTATTCATTTCATAAGTTCCTTCGTCTGTTTTCTAACTCACAACAAGTTGCACCTCCAGATACAGTTGTATTTATATTAAAACAAATCACAAACCTTCTCTACACACAGACACTGATCTCCATCCAACTGAGCAAACTAATGAAGGCCCCTTTCGAGACACTGAGACACGTCCGACAGCAGCCAGTCTGAGTTTCACTAAAGACAACCTGCACCAAAATATAGGCAGTGTTGACAAATTTAGGATCAAATTTTAAAAAGGCTACAACACGTAGCAGGTCAAACACAAAAGACAAAAGAAGTGGCCTCATGTTCAACAGTCACAGTAACTGAAGGTCAGGATAACAGTCACAGAAATGTCAGATTAAATGACCAGTTTGTGTCGTAACCGTCACAGGTGCCTCCTCAAACAGCAGGAATCTGTAACCACGATGCTATTATATAGTACTCATCAGGTATACAGGAATATGCAGGACCACATGTCTCTGAGTCTGAAAGGGTCACTTTGGGTTTTTTGTATTACTGCCAACTTTTATCCACATGAAAAATAAATATCAGTTTAAGTGTAGCTACAGTATGTTTAGAATTCAGTAGTGTTGTAGTTAGACCAAGTCAAGAACAGGACCGAAACCAGACTAGATACAAAACAAGGCCATTATGGGAACAGATCATCAGATATTCCAGACTGATCTGGTTTAAGGGTTGAGATGATTCCTGTTGCCAGTGAGAAGCAGAATGAGGCAGGATGTGGAAAGTTTTCCATGTAAAAAAAAAGGCATCAGGGTTTCAGTTCCTCGTGGAAAAGGACTGTATGACAAGAAAAAGAGGAGAAAATATTCTAAAGATAGAGCACAGGCCTTTCTCAGGTGTTAAAACCAGAACAAAAACTCAAACTAGCCCTTTCAGAGCCTCATATGGTTCAGAGGCGTCTGATTCTGTCCTGATGTCCCTGAACGCCTCCTGTCTCTCACCTGGACATTCAGACCCTCATCACCTCCTTCAGACTCTCAGAAGAGTACAGTGGGTGGAGTCAGACTTAAAGTTACACTTTAATGATGTCACGTGACCGCTGTGGTGCATTTTATTTACATGCACTTATTCACACAACCACTAGAGGTCTCCAAACAACCTCAAGAGGTGCATAAACACCAGTCGTTTTAATCCCCTTCGTATTGTTTTTCTGGTGAGGTCAGGCTGATTGACAGTCTATAATTTAGTTTACAGCTCAAAAAACATGGTGCAGTTTGCACTACGTTTTTAAAGCCACTTTGATTCAGTTTAATCCTAAAGGACTGAAAGCTTTGAAATGCACTGCATGGTAAGTTAGTGGTTTAACCAAACATGCTAATACAATTTGACTTTCATTGCTGTAAGAGTGTGATTAAATGAATACCCTCCGGGCTTCCTTCCTTATCCCCTCTTCACAGCCCCCCTCTCTCAAACCAACCAACCCCCCCCATTGATTTAAACTAGTCCCTATCTCCTCTGGATGGATTAACAGGCCTGAACCCTGATAGTGATTAAAAGAAAAGCTATCACCCTCCTTTAGTTCAGATAAGGGCACGACAGTTGGCACGACGAGGGGAGGGGACGACGGACGGACCAATGGCTGGCAGTGTGTACAGTTGCCATGGAAACCACACACAAGGGGATAAAGCGCAGCAGGGAGTGTTTGTGCATATTTGTGTGTGAATGGTGCTCAGATGACCACAACCATCTGAATGCTTCAGGTCTAAGAGACTGGAAAACAGTCTACATTTCCCTGAATATTTCCCTCCAAACCCACACTGTGCTGAGGACGGACGGCAGAGCTGAACTATGGAGACGCACTTCAAAGCGCTCGGGGTGTTTGACCACAGCAGCAGTGTCTTTGAAGAAGGACGGTCGCAGGAGGTTTGGTCCCACCCCCGTCATTTGAGTTATGAGAGCAAATTTACACAGAGACGGTTTCACAGCAGACCTGCTCACACATGTACTATATTAGTATTATTATCAGTGTTATATGGCATATGTCTTATGTCTGTCTTGTTTATCTTTCATGAACAGCAAGATGGGAGAGAATTTACACAGACAAATGACTGAGAAAAAGCCTGAATGGAGTAGTGGAGAAAACTGCAGAAAACTGAAAGTTAAGGCTGTGTGACACTGTACTTAATATAATCTGATATTAATGACTAGTTTCAACATGTTCACCTTTGCCAGTGCAGCCTGCCATTAGTCTAATCTGACCCACCACAGTCTCAGAATAAACCAAACCTATAGCAGCATGGGATGACTTACAATGACACATTCAAACAGCTTACATCCCTTTCCACACAGCTTTAGTTTAAGAGCTGAGCATCACTATCACTCTCCTTATACCATCTTTATTAACTCGAGGCTCATCTTCAGCAACACTGGTTCTCAGGCCATTTAAAATCAGTGTTACCTGAGCCAAATAAGAAATCGTTGAAACAGTTTGGAAAATTAAAAAGATGTCCTTTGACTTGTCAAGACAAACTGTTCCAACTGTTTCTTATTTGGGGTTGTATTTATTTAACGACACAATCTGTACAATCCCTCTGAAGAGCAGATTATATGCCAGAGACCTCGAGACCCTAATCGTCACATTTGGAATTATAGTGGAATATTGTGTACATGGAAAATGTCATGTGTAGCACAGGGCCTCGACTGCGAACGCTCTGACTGCTCCTTTAACTGAGTCAGAACCCAAAGCCAATAAGGTTACGAGGGAAACCTAATGGTGTTAGAGCACTGGAGAAAGTGGAACCAGATAATGACAAGCTCAGCTCACCCAAATTACAAACCCTTCTTCCTTTGGTCTCCATCTGCCAGACAGTTTTCTAAGTCTGAGCACATACGATGCAGCAGAAAGGACTTGAGTGCTCACAATAGTGGACATTACATTTACATAATTCAGCAGTAACAAACATCTGCCGACACAGTGTCTTTACGGCTCCATAACAGACTTTGTAAAAGGAGATGCTGCTGTTGAACTAAATTATAATCCCCTTTAATCGATTATTGAAAATGTCATTGATTATTTCAGTATCGATCCGTGGACCGGTTGCGTCAGCGCTGCCTGTGCTTCATCTCCAGTCCATTGTGACCAGTTAGAGGCTTTCAGTGGCTGCTGACTCCACCACAGCCCTAATGGCTCAAACCCATCTGATAAAAAGGAAAAAGAACACCCACTCTGTTCTTCCCTCACTACATATCCGCTGCGTTCTCCTGCAATTCAATTTGTCTCCCTAGTCCAGCCATCATTACTGCCAAAGGCACATTCATCAAAAGAGATGTGGCTTCTGTGCTTTCTGACCCTGGTGCTCTCTGTACGATGTGTGCACTTTGTCACAGAACAATCATCTCATTTGCTCATCTGAGGCGTTACCGGACAAAATGTGAGGCTGCAGAAAATGTTTGTCACGTCGATATTACAGGCCTCCAAGTCCAAATGTCCAGTTTAAATGACCACCCCCTTCGCTTCCTCTTCCCCCCATCCACCCGTCACCATAGCAACTCATCAGAATACCACTGTGTACACTTGCATCCAAAGAGACAAACTCATTAAAAAACAAAAAGCTGATCTGAGGCTGTGCAGCGTCTCAGAAATAGTTTCTGGAATCATGTCATGGTTTAACCCAGGACTGAAAACAGCTCATGTACAGCTCAAAGAACCTGGACATACGCAGAAAAACAGACCTCTCTCTTTATGTACATAGGCAACTTGTACACAAGGAGGCCTGTAATGATCACATCGGTAACTCACGCAATTTAAAATAGAAATGTAGCCTAAGTTAAAGGTGTGAGGATCTAATCACAGAAATAGTTAGTGTCACAAAATCACGAAAACGAGAATCTGTGTGTTTTTGTGAACTTAACACGAGCCTCTAGTTCTGAACGACATCTTTTTTTGCTTTTATAGCAGGTGGTATCCAGTGTTAATGTAAATTACTGTATGTTATGTGAGGAACAGAGTCATTAATATCATTAACAGATAAAACAAACACTGGCTATCACGAGGGCCACATAGGTGAGGGTTAGAGGGATGTTCAGCTGGTTGGAATCTGCAACTTCACCACTAGATGTCACTAAATATCACACACTGAACCTTTAAAAGGTCGATATAACAACAGGTTGCTTTAATAATATTAGTTTGGACCAGAAAAAAGTCGACAGCTGTCAATCAACCCTCCCCTCAAAAATAATGACAATGAAAACATTATGCATGTCTGAAATTAACTATCTTTGACTTTATTAGAATCTAGATAACTGTTGATCTAAGTTAAAGTAATAAATACCAAAATATAAAACAACATACGACCTGAGCTGTTGAGGAGCTGAAGTATTTAGTCAAAAACCTGAAGCTGGTTTTAGTTTTAGCTCAACTTGCCACTTCCTGTTTTAAAGTCTTCTTCACGATGAAGCAGAGTCGACCGTTTCATATGACGGTACGTCATGATATTTGTATTTAAAAAAAGCCAGTGTTACCACCTCTGATCAGAGGTGTTCAGTCCTCCTGTCCTTCAGTCGGAGTCTGACAAACGTTCATACGTTTTCCAACAGGAACTGAAGCCATTATGTCACTCAGAACCACCAGACTCACGGGGCGCAGGCATTTTACCTAGTAAAACCACTGCCTCCATTAATTTGTTTGTGGGTTTGAATCTGAAATAAAGTGTTCAAACACCACAGCGACACAACAACACAGGCTGCAGAACTGGTCTTTTTGTCGATGAGTGTGGTAGGTTTAAGAGGCTTCAGGGCTTCAGTTCCTCGTGGGAAAGGAGTGTATGACAAGAAAAAGAGGAGAAAATATTCTAAATGCAGCGTGCATATAAGTATGGCATAAACAGACTCAGGAGTTTTTTAGGTGGGTCTTTCTTAGGTGGTAAAACCAGTACACACCCACAAACTAACCCTTTCAGAGCCTCGTATGCTTCAGAGGTGATTCGGTCCTGAAGTCCCTGAACGTCTCATGGACATTCAGACCTCACCACCTCCATCTCAGACCCTTCACGACTTTGTAGCACTTTTCAGAATTATGTCCGTTCAAGTCATGTTACGGCCTCAAAACTAAACTAGGCTCAGAGAGACGAGAACACGAGATGCCACGACCATGTGCAGAGCCATAAGCAAGATTTAATATTAAACAATATTACACCATCACAAAAACACAGAAAAGTGAGGGAGATGAGAGCAACGACAAAAAGAAAGAAGAGGGAGACACCTGCGAACCAACCACTCAAACATCTAACTCACCAAAATAAAACTGCTGATTCCCAACTCAAAACTGTAGAAAGCAACATAAAACTAAGGACGCTGAAGGCGGAGTGAGAGAGACCACATCGCTCCGCCCAGACATTTCCCCTCAGCCAATCAGCACTGAGGAAACGGACGACAAATGTTTTCGCAGCTCCGCCCTTTTGGAAAATAAACACACACTTCGATGGCCATACTTCCTTGTGTCTTTCTCAGGTTGAGCTGTGGAGACGTTCAGCATCTGGCTCATTGTGCGTAGGCTGGACAGCAGTCACTTCACTAATGAGGGCTGCAGCATGTAGCTCTGAAACATGTTGGGAGGAGGAGCCCTCCGTCTGGCTGCGTCTTCAAAAGCATCTGAGCAAGAAACCGCAGGAGGCCAAAGATGACAACAGGGAACAAATCCACGTGCCTTAACATGCATCTGCGTCCGTTCTGACCGGGGTCACGTCCAAGTTACGTACACGGTGCATCGACCTGCTGCGTAAGCACTGGAGTCAAGACATCACTGTGTGTCGTCAAAAGATGTTTGAAGTTCACAGTGTGGTTTAAAGGATTACATCGTACAGTATGCTCTGTGTCGGGGTTTGATGAGGCTGTTCAAATGAGGTGCATGTGTCAGATGCACATAAAAAACATCTCTACGGACCATAGTATGTTTTAACTCAGAAAGCCATCTGTCAGTATTTGCAAAGGGCTTTCCATACTGCAGCATGTTTCATTTGGAATGTGAGGAACAGCAGAACTGAAGCTTTACAAATGGCTGCCGTCTCCTCTCCCACTGAGAGCATTGTTACACTGGAACCATATGCCTCGTGTGAGATTAGTTATTTGGTTTGGTTTGGTACTGTTGGGTTTTAATTGGCAGTTATTAGCCTCAGTGCAGCTCCCGCACCAAGAAGCCAATGTTTACTCTCAGTGCTGATAACTGGAAAACAAACGACTCATTTAGTGGAATGGGTTTTTTTGTTTTTTGTAGTGTCTGGGCCTCCCATCCCGTCTGCTTCCTACTAATCACCAGCCCTGTTTAAACACTTCCTGTCTTCCCTCCTCCTCACTTTTAAATATACACTCTCCTCCACTTCCCAGAAGTCATCCACACTGTCTCCTCATTCCACGCTAGTTTTCTTTATTCTAGGTTTTCTAATTGTTCTGGTTAATGGCTTCGGTCTGTCAGGATGCTGCTGTGACTCCCATAAAAACATGCACACAAAAAACAAATGCACAATACAAAATCTGAAGCTATTATTCATCTCCAGTCCTGCACAAGCTCTCTTTTGCAAACCTGCAAGTACAGACACATAGATGTGTTTCGTCTCAAAATCACCTGATGCGCTGTTGGTATGTGAAATGGGCAAATTAAACTTAGATTCTAAAAAAATAAAAACACAGATCTACAGGGATTCACACTTGCACCTTTCCAAAACAGTGGCACAGTGGATATGTTCATCATTTACATTTAGCTTCAACGAGCCTGTTCTCACTCCCAAGTCGTCACATTCTGCCACTCGGTCGTGAGGCCTTGGCGTCTACTTCAACACCCGGGTACCGGCTGCAGGGACCCAGATAGAAGTTTTATGTGAACAGGTGGGAGGAGTTGAAGAGCGAGGGGTGAAACTGAAACTTACTGAAAACATCGTCCACATCCACTAACAGTGTCATATTAAACACATCACGTCATTTCAGATCCTTCATCAATGTCAACACATACAGTTGTGTTTGGTGCCATTAATGTCAAAGTGGTGAAATGTATAAAGACACTAGTG
>JAPQRN010001045.1:0-13935 GCA_037367275.1 Coranthus polyacanthus | reverse complement strand
GAGAAATGTCGTCCAGGTTGAGTACATCCTTGGAGAGTGGATTCCTTAGATTCTTTGGGCCAATTAAGATAATTTCATAATTTTATAGTTATTATATAGTACATTGGCCCCTAGTAAAATGGTAGCACTATGATCCTATCATTGTATATCTATGATTTAGGAGGATGTAGGATTTAATGAGATAAAAACATATGTTATGATGTGACGTGTGCTGATGACCCTCAGGTGAACGTGCAGAGGGTCCAATCCGGCCCGCGGGATACATTTGCCAAGTGTCAAAATTACATAGAAGACATTAATTGCAACTTTTCAGCAGGTTTTTGTACTCACTGAGGGCTGAGGATCTGCAGTTTGCACTCTGAAGTGTGTGAAAATCACAGAAACCTTTAAAAACAATGTTCATCAGAGAGATGTATGAAGGGATTTGGACATTTCACCATGCACGGTGCAGATCAGAATAAAAAGACTAAAAATCTGCGTTCACACACTACTGCAAGAACTGCCATTTATGTACGAGTGATAATGGCATCACACCGGCTCAGGATTACTTTGGCAAACCTTTGTCAAGTGCTGCAATACAGAGTTACATCCACAAATGCCAATTTAAAATGTACTGTGCAAAAAGGAAGCCTTGTGTCGACATCTGGGATGGACCATCACCCAGTGGAAACATGTAGCGTCCATCATTTTCAGTGTGATTAAACCGTTCTGTATTTTGCCACCAGGTGGCAGCAAAGAGCTACAGAGAAGCCTATAGAAGATCGAGGTGAGGAGGAGCCAAACATCGTTGCACCACTGTGCTATTTATCTCATCATGTTTATTGACATTTCTACTTCATAAAGGAACATGTGAATGACTAAACAGTTCTAATCAACACTGAGTAACATTGGGTAGAGTTCAGTGGAGAAGCTGGGAAATACCAAAAAAACAAACTCCCACATGTTGACTTTACTCACTCCGTTACAACACATCTTAACAAAAACAATCTGGTGCATTTGATTAGTATTCGCTGGGTGTCCTTCCAGCTGTTTTGAGTCATTTAACTTAATGCCCTTTTAGCATCAGATTCCTCTTCTTCTTCTTTTCAGATGAAGAAGGCCCAAACTGACAGGTTAATAACTGAACAGCTCTTTGGACATCCAAGTCTTTGCCTTTTAAACCAGAAAAAGGAAGCAGCTGATCCAGCTCTAACATCCTCAAACTCCAGACATGAAAACAGTAGAAGCACAAAAACTGGGCACAAAATGAGGTACCGGTTCGTGACATTAAGAAGAACACTGTTTCATGGACCGTGTCATTAAAAACCCTCTTGTATTGGCTGGAAAATGCATTGTCACAAAGCTGAAAACTGTGTGGTATTAGTACTTTTAATTAACTAAAAGGTCTGAATATTTCCGCCACTGTCAACTGCATTCATAAAATGAGGATCAAAGTAACACAAAAGTATTTTTGTAGCTTGACAGAGGCTACGTTTGCAGCTGTAACTGTGGAGGTAACTTTAACTTAAGATGCAATCAGTATTTAGCCTCATGAAGAGCGTAGAGTGTAGAGGACCTGACAAGTCGACCCTCTGAGGCTTAACAAACCTTATTCTTAACACTCATTACCTTAGTTGTAGTCAGCTCTGATCGAGTCTCTTCTCTAATTAACTAACTGCATAATTTAAACTTTATAAATGTCATTTAGGGGTTTCTAGCTCAAGGCGGTTTGGCACTGTCAGCTTTGTTTCAGCTTCTATAGACTGCTGCACAACAGGAAAAGGTCACAGATCACTGAACATCTCAGGCTGTTTGTACTTCCCGAATGGCCTGCATTGATTCAGCACAACAACCTCTGATAACACCCTGCAGCTGTAGCCTACTGAACCCTAGACTGCACGGATTTATATTAAGTTAATATATTCATGGAGACTCTCTGGTCATATTGCAGCAATTATTTGACCATTATTTTGACAGTTACTTTTCACCCCTGATTTAACCAACGTTTTCCTGTTTCCTCAGGGCAAGTGGCAACCTCTGAAACTGAAAAAAACGATGCCAAGCAAAACCAAAACCAGCAGTTACTGAGATGTTCGTCTGAAGATGACTCCTCCAAAAGCGACTCAACCCCCAGAAACGTTTACAGCCTGGTGCAAAAATGGTTTCGGTCTCTTTAGCTAATTTTCCACATTCATTACACCTGTACGGGCGATGAAGTTTTATATAACTTACTCATTTAAGTGATACTAAGACTTAGAATTATGCATAATTAAGGGCCTGGGTCTGTTTCTGCTGTGTGGGCTTTGATTGACAGCTAGGTTGGCTGCTGAGGCGGACATTCAGAGCTTCTAATAATTGAATAAAACATTTTTTTCCGCACTATAGCTGTGTTTAAGACAGTACACTAACAAGAACGTCTGAGGAGTCTGTCATGAAGTTCACGGTACTGAATTACAATACCTGGCCAGTTTGTGTAACTTAGCCAATTGTATTGTGTTTATGCATCACAGGAAGACGTTACTGTTGTCAAACACAAGTTTTTGTGTTAACATTTATTAAGTAGCTGAAATGAGTTGGTGGTGTTTAACAGGACAGTGTTAGTCGATGTGGTTGGTGTTTCCAGTCAGGTAGCGTCCTTCTCCAGTTCCTGACACGAGGCGAGGGGTGAACCCGACGGCAACACTCGGGAGACCACAGATGTATCGATGAGGCTGATGGCTGCAGAGAGGAGAAGTGAACAGGTGAGAGCGATGACTAGTTACTGGGAGTGAGAGAGGGATGACAGAGTGCTGAGAGCAGGCAGGACGCGACAGTTCCAACCTCTTATCCAAACACGGCCACTTCTGTCTCCAAAACCACCGAGAAGGGCGACTGCCCTGCACTCACCAGTGGTTTCAGATCCCAGGTTCCAGTCCACAGCCGGTCTGGCCCTACTTCAGCGCAGCCTCCTTCAATTACCATCGTTAATAAAGCTAAAGTCTCGTTCCTTACACACAGGACGTTGACCTTAGGGTTATATGAAGGCATACTGTATATGAAGCTGTGTGAAACTGAAAACTAGAGTCAAAACACATATCCTGGTTTATTAAAAGCTCAATGAAAGGGGGGGGACTACAAAGAAGGTGTCGTTCCACTGTGAGGCTCCAGAACAAGCTTAAGCACTTTGTGTCATAGATTTTCCGAGTGTTTGGAAATCTACTGGAGGAACTGCATTCTTCCATTAATTTGAAGTCCATTTAGTTGGCCCTCTTGCCCAATATGGATGCACTTATTTGTATTTTCATTATGTTTTTGTACTCACTTGCCACTCATACCATTCACTAAAACAAAATATCATCTATGGATAATATGTCTATCTTTGTGTGTTTGAAGGGTCTATTTTGTTCCATTTGCAAAGGTCTCATGTGCAAGATGATATTCTTATGAAGGCAAACTACTGCATTTTTCAGATTTGTTGCTTATTAGAAAACCTCCACATGAACTATAAAGTTTACTTTTGCAGATATTTGTCCTCATTTGTCCTTTTGCCCACCAGATGCCTGAACTGCAGGCTGCTGGCAGTCACACTGCGGCTGTGGAAAGAGGGATATCCCTGTCTCTCTCACACATTTCATTCTGCAAAGCATTTGGCTTTAAGGCACTACATGTGAGGTACAGTATATCCCATGTCTCGTCTCATCTCACTTCTGTTTTATTGCTAGTATTTTATGAATAATGCAGCGCTGCTGAAAACTCCTTTGAAGATCAAAGTTTGAGATCAGTTCAAGAACGCTGAGGTGTGAAGGTGAACATATGTTTGCATACATTTATTATGGGAGTGTGTAATTTATGTGTGTGTATACATTCAGGTCAACCAGTAGCTTTGAAAGTCATCCCTGTTGTGTGCCAGGAAAATGTTCATGTGGTGCGGGCTGTTTTAATTAGCAGCAGCATTATTTGATGTTACTTTTTTCCTGCCACTTCCTATTGAAGTAGACTCATGTTCAACTACTTCCTCTTTGGGCTCTTCCCAATTCCTCATTTTTCACCTCCTCGGGTCCTCGACTCCTCGATGTGACCCGGAAATTGATCTCGGTGCACCATCTCGAAGGATGTCTCAATTCCCTAAAATGCACATCGAGGACCAAGGAGGCTGGCCGGAGGAGCTTTGAAAATGAAAGTCCTCGATGTGCTATAATTTCACAACGTCTCTGTCAAAATGTGCGAAGTGGTGAAATTGATTCTAAGTACTTCATTAGATTCCCTTATGACGTCAACGCCCACAAACCTCGCGCATGCGCACACACTATCAGTAATCAAACTATCAGTAATCTAACAATAATGAAATTGATCATTTAGTAAAATTGTGTATTTTGGGTAAATATAATATCCATAAAGTGAGTTTTTTTCAATTCTTTCCGAACATAAACTTGTTTTAAGTGTAATTCAAGACATTTTATGATCTGTTCTGTATCATCTGTTTATTTATTTTCAAGCTTGTGATACGATATATTCACTTTTTTCCTCGTGTTCTCCCTTTGCTATGTTTTTGTTGTTCGTACCGTGTACTTTTTTGTATTGTTACATTTGTTAATAAAGTATTGAAGAAAAAAAAAAAGACGTCTGGACCGCTACTTAAGTTCCTGGATGAGGTGCGTGACCGGAAATGTAGGACCGTGAAATTCTACTATTCCAACGCTAAAGACACACATATCTAAAATAAAATACTAAATAAATATTAATAATAACAGTAATGACCTACTCCATTTCAAGTACAAGTCTTGATTTCAAAATGTTAATAAAAATACATAAATTATTTTGTATCTGGGAGAAGATTAAAATGTACAAACATTCATTACCAAAAGTTTAAAGAAATATGTTTACATAAATTGAAGAAAAACATAACATCAAAAAATTATTAAAATAAAAAAGTTGCAGAAGAACTATGAACGTACAGATGGTCCAATCCGGCCCGCTGGCTGAATTTGCCAAATGTCAAAATTACTTAGAAGACATTAATTGCAAATTTTCAATTAAAAGTAACTGTCATTCCTAATTTGTCCACTGGGGGTCGCACTGTTTCAGTAAGAGCAACGGACATTACTACACAGATGTGGAAATGTATGTACGTTTAGAATCATTTCTAGATCTTGACAAGCTGTTGAAATCATAATGTGAAATCCTCTATTTTTCAGTTCCAGATACCTGAGACTAAATGTTTTGTGCCTTTGTCGCTGTGATCTGTAGGTTGTAATGCGCATAATGATAAACTGATGATAAACATGGAAGAATTTCAGGTTGTTCATAATGTGTCTTGTAAAAGGATAGTTAATTCAATGTAAACATCTTAATGTACTTGTACTTCTTTGCACTAAAACAAAGGGAAAAATTTGGAGTTCTCGTTGTTTGTAGGTTATTATGCTACTATTTTCTTGGTCCGGCCCACTTGACATCAAACTGTGCTGTATGTGGCCCCTGAATTAACATGAGTTTGACACCCCCGATCGAAGGAGACAAAATGTACTTGTGCTTTTTGCAATGATAATGTATGTGTGTGTTTTATAAATTACAGACATCTCTCTCAGCATAGGTAACGTGTCCCACACCTCAACATATCGCCCTAACCTTTAGTTACAAATGAGTTTTGACACAACCTTTTAAAATTTCACAAATTACGCTTTCAGCTCCCACTAACACTTTGCATAATGCATTCTGTGAGTGACAGGCATTTTTCATTGGATACTGTTGCTATAGTAACCATTCACCCCACTGCCGGATCATGCAAACCTGCCATTTGCAAAGATACACTGTAAAGAAATCAAGCCAGTCACCTCCTTCATGCCCTGCACAGAACTGAACGACACCGATGGAGAAAGACGCCCATTTCTAATTACAGTTATCGTGTAAAAAAAACTAGCAACTCTACTCAGAAGTAGCAGATGGTCAGGCATTAAACATTTTTAACTGACACATTTTGTTGTTGGAAATATAAAAACATAATATACATACACCGGCCACTTTATGAGGTATACCTTGATTGTACCGGGTTGGACCTCCTTTTGCCTTCAGAACTGCTTTAATTCTTCATGGCATGGACTCAACCATAGATATAATAAACGTTCATTTATATCTATGGCTGGAAACATTCCTCAGAGGTTTTGGTCCATATTGACGTGATAGCGTCACACAGTTGCTGCAGATTTGTCGACTGCACATCCATGATGTGAATCTCCTGTTCCACCGCATCCCAAAGGTTCTTTAATGGATTGAGATCTGGTGTCTGTGGAGGCCATTTGAGTACAGCGAACTCATTGTCATGTTCAAGAAACCAGTTTGAGATAATGTGAGCTTTGTGACGTGGCGCGTTATCCTGCTGGAAGTGGCCATCAGAAGATGGGTACACTGTGGTTGTAAAGGGATGGACATGGTCAGCAACAATACTCAGGTAGGCTGAGTACTACGAATATATACCAAGAATATATCCTCCACACCATTACACCACCAACACCACCCTCAACCGTTGATCAAGGCATCAACGCAGCACGCTGTTGTAAACATGGAGGCCACTGAAGACTGTGTTCAGTTTCATTTTTAAGTTGATTTACTGTGGAAACCAGTAAATTAATGATAACAAACGACACATTTGTTTTGTGATCTACAGTGACATGAAAGTCACATGAATTCTGATATGACTGTTCAGATTTAAGACGCAGTGGAAAAAGGCAGACCTTTATCTGATTTAGACTCAGATATTCAGACTGCAGGAACAAGTGGCCCAAATTATGACTCAGATCTGTTTTTTCCATGACATTAGCCTTGTTTTCTTAAAAAAAATCAAGCAAATTTGAAGCAAACTTTGAAAAACTTGCAAAAAAAAAGAAAATGCAAATTGCGTGGGTTTCTATCCGTTCGATTGGTTATCATTCTTTTGTGCGTGCATGTCAGTTCAGGATGGGGGAAAGTTCACATTGATATACAGATCAAAAAGCAGTTTCGGTTGATTACTCTAAAAGAGCCTCAGGTTTTGTCTTCATAATAAATAAAATAAGATTTGCCTGAATGAATTTGTAACACTGGTGGACGCTGGAGTTTCAGGAAGCTACTGTATGAGTGACGTCATTGGTCACTCGCTGTTTGGAAGATGAACCGGAATCTCCAGACTGGTTTCTTTTTTTATTTATTGAAAAGAACCCTTCCTCCTTCTTTTCATGACATATTTACATACCTTTCTAAATTTCACACTCACTCCACAAATAGCGCTTAGACCCCATATTACGTGAATGTATGTTTTTAGAGTGTTAATGGTAGTGTTTGTGTTTGTATTATAAATGTATGCCTGTGTGCGTATGTGTGCATGTATATGTGTGCGTCTTATGTCCATGACTCATTCAATACAACTGAGTGACAGATGGATGATTATAGGATGCATTATTATCCAGTATGCTTAACAATGTTTCTATCTTTCAGAATAGAAACAATTGAAAAATATTTATTTCATTATTGTTTGAAATATGTTGCGTGGAGAATGACACTTGTCAAGCCACAGGAGTGGTTTTAGGCAATTCTCTTTCATATTCTCTTGCAAATCATATATTGTAATCTGTTTCTGTGTAAATAAAATCAAACCAAACCAATGGGTCATAGACTGACCAATTATGGAGCAGCTGAGAGTTTCACACATGTGGAGGGCTTCAGCTAATTAGAAAAGGGAGGAGTCTTGTCCTTTGTCCTCAGCGGTAATGCTAAAGGAGGCTGCATAGAAAGGCTGCATAGAAGCTTCTGTTTGTAACAATGGGGTCCATGCAGCTTATGGTGTTAGGCTTTGTGTTTGCATGTATCAGCTTTAGTGAGACTCGGTTCCTCAGTATGAAAGGGCCAAACTACTGGGGGGTCAAAGGGCAGAGGCCTGCACAGGTGGAACCCAGGTCAGGAGCAGAACCTGAGAGAGAGCACTCCAGAGAGTCTGCTCAACAAGCTGGCAGGCTCCGGACAAAGCAGAGGCAGCAAGCAGGCAAAATGCCACTTTCCTGGAAGTTTCCAGAACATCCAGTCGATCCTGTGAACAAGCCTCCTTTTAGGTTTGAACCGCGGCAGCCGGTGGCCGCTAAACCTGTCTCTTTGAGGTGTGGAGAAAGTAAGATCTACGTGGAAGTGAATCAGGACCTGCTGGGCATCGGCAACCTGATAAAGCCAGAGGACATCGCGCTTGGTGGTTGTTCAGCCACTGAGATTGATGACTTATCTCACGTACTTTCTTTTGAATCTGAGTTGCACGGCTGTGGCAGCAAACTAATGGTATGAGGCTTTTATTTGCAGTGGTAGAAGATCCTTTACTTAGTAAAAGTACCCAGTGAAAATACTCCGCTGAAGTAAACATTCTAATTTCAAAACTTAAAAGTATGCAGCATTATCAGCAAAATGTCAAATTAGTCATTGTGCAGTAAAATCAGTCGGTATTTTACTATTATATATGTTTTTAGATTCTTTTTCCTGCTGCATTCACGTATATTTTGCATTTTCCTGCTCTACATGTTTAATGTTGAGCTCATTTGAACTACTTCATAAACTGTTGGTAGTTTAATCTACAGCAACGCATCATGTTCTATAAGATCATCATAATCGCTGTCCTGCGAGAACCACGTATCTCTAAAAGGTCAACTTTTCGTGAGTTACAAAAACAGGCCTGTTTTCAGCTTTGTGACGATGCATTTTCCAGTGAATCCAAGTGGGTTTTTAAAGAATTCATTTAGCTTAAAAAGGAAAATTTTCTCAACCCAAGAAGGAAAACTTAAAGGTTCAATATGTAACAGACTTATTAATAATTTTTATCATCGTTGTGTGAAAGGATTGTAACATTCTTTTAAAAATAGGCACCGATTTATTACATTTTTCTGCCAAAATCCTTACTCTTTCCTGCGTTCAATGCCTCTCGTCTGCTCCTTTACAGCAGCAACAGTGTTTAACACTAGTGACAGTTGACTTGGGAATGCTGTTGGCTAATGTCAACAAATGAGTGGCTCATAGGCACAACACCGACTCCAACGTAAACTGCACATGTGCAAATGTCATGTATTGATCCTTTAATCCTTCAGTTTAGAACATATTTAAAATCGGCTCATTTGGAGATACGTGGTTTTTACTGGACAAGAGGAAGATGAAAAATTGTAATCTGAAAAACTAAAGTTGTCAGACAAATGTAGTGGAGTAAAACGTATATTTATCTCTGGCATGTAGTGGAGTAGAAGTATAAAGTTGCATAAAACGGAAATACTTGTACATTTCACCACTGTATATTGTGCGAATAATAATCATCTAGTGAAGTATTGTCAGCCAGATTTCTGCTCTTTTCTCCTCAGATGACAGACACGGCCTTCATTTATGCCTTTACGCTGGTCTACAAGCCCAAAGTCCTGGGCAAAAGTAACATCTTAAGGCAACAGAGCGCTGTCATTGGAGTGGAGTGCCGCTACCCGAGGTTAACTCAAGTCCACCTCAAAAGACCTTCTTGACTTTACGTGGATTACTAATGAAAACAACTCTTTTTCATGGCAAAATAAAATTTTAGTATGTTAAAATTTTTCTCTGACTGTCTAGTGTCTTCTACAGTGTCTTTGAAACTGTAGATTATTTTCGCAAAACTCGATACACGAATTACCACAAAGTCTTACAACAAGCCAGCAAAACATTAAACGTCCTCTTGCTGAAAAGTAAATAATTCTTGCAAAACTGCATACTGATGGTATGAATGAAAAATGCTTGTAAGCGCACACACAAACGCAGGTATCAAATGTGTAAAGTATGGACATGTATTCCAAACACAAAACTATCAATACAAATGTGTAGGAAAAGTAACTTTTTTTTCAAAAGCACAGTAGAAGAAAAAACATTTGTGCCAGGGGGAAAAAAACCCCAGAAAATTGGCTAAATATGCCTAGAAAACTTCATCCGCATCACATGCACAGAGACCAGTCTGGCTCGTAATCTGCTGGAACTATTTCAGTCACGCAGTGGCAGGATTGGATCTCCTTCCCTTCCATTATCTATGTGTTACCATTTTGGAAGTTCCCCTCTCTAAGTGGAGAAAGAACAACCTCCGAGATGCAGCTCTACACTAAAAGACACCAAGTCTTTTTATGTGGCGATTTCTTTTGTAGGGATTCAAAAATTTTAACGCCACAACACACTTCCTCATGTGCGCATGTTCCACCAAAACGGCTTCTCTCCTCTCTACTTTTATCCGCTATTACCGAATGATGGTGGACGTCTGGCTAAAAATGTAAAATCTGTTTTCCTTTTAACTTGAATTTCAGTCAGTTCTTTTGCAAGCCAGTGATTTCTGCAACACCTTTCAGGCCAACATGTTTTTTTTTTTTTTTAAATGATTGATCCACAGACTCTGAGTTGGCTGTAGCTCGGTGCACGATGAAACCAGTGAAAAGTCTTTGTCTTGTTCCAGACGCATCAAACCCTTGAAGTTCTCACTTTTAAGATTCAAACTGTGAGTGAGTAACCATTTGTGGCACAGCTTCCTGTTTCTGCTTCTAGCCTTTAAAACCCCCCTCACGGTATGATTCACTGTATTTTGGATTACCACATATTTAAGTATTTTATTTCCCGTTATTTGTGATTTATATCCTCCTTCATTACCCATCATTTATCAGTATCATTCACAAAAACCTTAATCTATTGCAACCCAGTCGCCACAAACGTTGTTACCATTGTATGTTTCTGCAAACCATGGATAAATATAATCTCATCATATAATGTTCAGTGGCTCATGGCAATTTTCAATCCTGTCTCCAGGGCTTGGTTTAATACAGAAAAGATGAGCAGAGATGTAATTTTATAAAATGACTCAATGTATTTCCACTTTTATTGCCTAAACCCTTGCAGGACCCTTCCCTTGTACTTGGCAGGAGTTGGGATGCAATGTCTGTTCTTGGCGTCAAAGTCCTAGGTTTTGTGTATTATCATCCACGCCAACCAACACCTGTCTGCTGAGGAAGGCCAAAAAAGTAGCGGATCCTTCAATGACAAATTACGTTAACGTGTTGTGCTGTGTCTGTGGTTTGCAGAAAACATACAATGGCAACATTTTATTCTGGTGACTGGGTCATAGCGACTCAAGATTCATGGTCAAATTCAAAGTGTTTATTCGGAAGCGCTGCAATCTGTTTCAATTTCACAATTTCAGGATGTACATTGTGAGCAACAGTGCTATGCTTCCTGAGTGGATGTCCTACTAAGATACAAAGGTAGATGAGGAACTGCTGCATTTCACTCTGCAGTTCATGACTGGTGGCTTCTAAGAACACACATGAAACAGTTTGTGAAAAATGTGTACACACACTAAAATACATTGGGTTTACTTTGTTCAGGTGACTGGGAGTTAAAGGGACACTCCAGCAAGTATTCTTCAGAAGATTGAATCAACATGTAAGTGTCAGTCATGCAGTACACACTGGTGTTTGTGGACCAGTGTGTAGCAACTTTGACACCAGACAGCACTTCTGAACCAAGCCAAGCTTTTATAAAGAACCATGGGAGGGTTTCCGACACATGGATGCTTTTAGAGTGACTTTTTTTGAGATGTTAATGTTGTTAATGTTTGGTTTTCGTGTCAAGGTGTCTGGGTGACAGAAAGACAGGTCACCGGTTCCTCAGTCTCAGCTCAGTAAGCTCCAGTTTCAGGTAGAGGCCCTTGAGTTTCATCAGATGAAAACAAGTCGACAATTACAGCATTTTGTTTGACCGACTAGTTTCTTAGGCTCGCTTCAGACCTGGCATTAACATGACAGATCGAATCACAAATGGACAGCAGTAACGCAAGGTGTGAACGCACTCAGGACACATTGAGATCGGATCACTCAAAATGCATCTGAGACGCATCTTTCTTGTAGCAGTGTGAACACGAAAGCATCCTGGGATGGATCGAAGGACTGCGTACTCAGCTGATGTGCTCTGTGTAAGTGAAAGCCAGAACAGCAACAGCATCATATTAAAGTGTCTGAAGGACGTGAAATTTTGAAGCCCCCACAAAGATCTACTACAAATGCTTCATATGAGTAATGCTGCCTGAGTGTACCACTTCGCTTTTATTTCACCAAGTGAGGAAATAGATTATCTGCAGTTCACATAATGCAGTAGAAGTACATGTTTGAAGCACATGAAGATGCAATCGCGAAAACGGTCCACCTTCAAACCTGCTGAGAGTTCCAGACGGGTTTTGTGCTGCTGTGAGACTAGCTGTGGAATGAGGACGATTTCAAGACCTGGATGCAGATGCAGGTTCTGTATGACAACAGAAGTATGTTTCCACTTGATTATGTCAATTTCTTTAGAAGAGGAGTGGCGAGATGAAGCCATTACATTGTTTCTTTCACAATAAACAAGGACATCACACTTAACTAAAAGCAAAGATGTGATTCATAATGGAAGAGAAGTGGTGATGAAAGGCTGCTGTTAGTGTTTCAACTTGAAATTCTTGAAATGAGGTTGCAAGAACTTCCTTCCTCAAAATTGAAAACCCTGTATTTTGCTGTATAGGTTTAGTGATTGTGGAATTGATGTCAGGGAGGAACAAGAACTGAATGCATGGTATAAACTAAACGGAAGACGAGGAGAGTCGAGCAAATTAAGACATTTCTCAATCATTAATTATTTAATTCAGCGTTTAATTGTCAACAGCAGATCAGATCTTTGCTGGTCTTTGAATTGATATTGGAAGATGAATCAAAACATCAAATATTATAATGGTCCCATACAAATTCCCCGTTGGTAACTTGTCTTTGTGTATGCAGCTGCTTTGTGTTGTGCTCAGACAGTGCCCTCTTTGCTGATCTCATCAGTTCCACACTGATGCTTGTCCAGACATGACTATCTAGGTGTGGACAATCCCACAGTCAGTCCTGGCATCAGACCTGAGTGGAAAACCTCCCTGCTGAAGACAGTAAAATTCATTAAACACCAGTGATAACAGTAGTGTTTCTTGTTCTAAATGGGCCAAACTCTGATTGCAATTTATCACACATTTATCCTCCTCAGTTCTTCCTGGAACGTCCCCTGGTTTCTGCCTGCTCGTGTTGTACTATTGTAAAAGGTCAGACTTTATCAAACCGTTTCATTCCAGGAAAATGTGTTGTTGAGAAAAACCTGTCACAACAACAACAACAACATATTTTACCCTGTTTCTGTTGCATTTGAGTTTTTCCTGGAATCCCGTCTCTAAATCATCCAGCAGCTGTTTTAAGTCATGCATGTGCTTCTCAGAATATCACTTTTGCCTCAATCATAATATTGGAAGCTTTTCCCTCGTCATCTGACTCTTTTTTTGGAGCTGCAGCTTCTTCCAGTGACCTCACAATTACATATTTCATCAGCATTTTCCTCCCTGTGGTTCACCGTGTACGGTTGATTTTCCAGTCAAATCGAATCCTAACACGAGAGAGAATTTATTGGTTTTAAACGTGAACAATGGATGAGATTTTCATGTTATATAAACATGCATTTTAATGTGTGTGGCAACATCTGCTGGCTTTGTGTCTGGAGTCCCTTTCATCTCACCCATGGGTTTTCTTCCTCCATCTCCTCTTCCTCCTCCTCCTCCTCCTCCTCACTGCCGGAGAGGTTTGTTCACAGCAGCACATGTGCTTCAGAACCTGCACTGATAACTCCGGTGTCTGGATCATTTTATGCATACACACATTTCACAAAACAGAAATACACTAGGTTTCATCTTATAACCACAAGGCGCATACTCCATTTACTGACGTCTCTGTTGTTGTTGATGATTCATGTGCACCGAAACAAACCTACAACTTATTTATACTAGAGTAAAAATAAATACAATCTTTTTGATGAAAGACTAAAAGTGGAAAAGTTAACTTCTTGTAACACAAAATATCCATCCATCCATCCATTATCTGCCGCTTATCCGGGGCCGGGTCGCGGAGGCAGCAGTCTAAGCAGGGAAGCCCA
>JAPQRN010001044.1:0-13936 GCA_037367275.1 Coranthus polyacanthus | reverse complement strand
CCCCCCCCCCCGACTCACTATCTCCAATTCGCTGCATCTCCAAGGCCTGGTAGGATGACATGACATGATTGCAGACGTCACAGATGGGACAAGGCTGCACTCCATGCGAAGGATGTATGGACTGATGGATGAGTCATTCACACATGTTACTGGCAAGAAGCAGACGGCTAAATATGATGATGATGGCAGAAAAAAAAAAGACAAATATGGAAACAAGACAGCAACAGAAGAGAGATGGATATGCTGACACATCTGCTCACATCTGGTCTGGGGCCCGTCACAGAGCCTGGGCAAGTGAAGGTCACAAACTCGTGACATCTTTTGTGGACGACAAAACTGCACACTAGAGAAATTGAAAAACACCTTGGTCATAACACCACATAAAAAGGTGAAATACTGCAAAACAAGACAATAACATGAGGTTTATCCCTACCTTGACACTGGAATCCTTGTTTGCCGATGCCCCTGAGAAAGAGAAACATATGGATTAAAACGCAAAACATTGTTCTCTACTCTTCTTTAAAGTGAAATATCTTGCTTCTGAGACTGTTTCCCCGCCAGGAGAGTGTAGATAATGTGGCCAAGACAGAGATACTGCGGCTGCATTAAGACCAAAAGCCATTAAGAGTTACAAGTACAAGTTAAGAAAATGTCTTTGTCATCAAAACACAAACACAACAACTGTACCTGTGTTAGAGACTTGATAAACAAAGTCATTAAGTGTGGATTTGTAGTGTCTTTGTGCACTGAGCCACACTGCTGACCAGCGGAAGTAGAACACTGTCAATTATTGTTACACACACACAAACACACAGACAAACACAATTCTACTGTTTCCTGCAGTGCTGAGTTTCGAGTGTCTCCTCAGAGCTTTAATTGAATAATTAAAGCCATTGATTGACTAAAGAGTCCACTCAGCGTCCTGCCTGCTGTGGATCAACTTTTGATTAGAACGTTTAGAAAATTAGAACAACACGCTGCAGAAAGAACTCCTCCACAATTGGACTGGAGTGACCCTGGGGTTTGCAGGAAACTGACCATAATCACTGATCTACAATCAGTTCACCATCTGGCAGAGGAATAATTAAAGATGTGTTTGCAGAGGGTAATCTGATCCCTGATCTGCATTCAACACAGGCCTCTGTCTGTAGAATATCTGAGGCCAGTTCTGCTCTTTGACCAGCAGAGAGCATCAGAGAGCCAGGTATGGATTTGGAGAAAGTCGACAGTGTTGCACAGACAGTAGAGGATAACTGCATGTTAAATTTAATGATGCATTGAGAACCCTCCCCAAGGGGCGGCCCATAGTTGAGTGGTTAAGAGCTCCTAAACTACAACGTCCCTGAATAGAATCCCTGTCCAGGTAACATTTGTTGCATATCATTTGGCTCTCTTTCTGACCTTGTTTCCTGTTTCCTCTCTAATATCCACCACCGAATAACGGCTAAAAATGGCAAAAAATATTAAATTACAACAACTAATATATGTAGTTTAAGGGGATGTGGTCATAGAGAACCACCAGAATAAGCTCATGAAAAATAACTCTAATACGCAGAAATATTCAGGACAATGTAATTTTAATTACAGTCAATTAATGAATGGTATTGGTTCTTTGTGTTAATAAACAATTACGCATTTGTAACCTTTTTAGATGACTTCACTCATTTGATAGTTGAAGGAGCCCGACTACACGCGGTACTTCTTCTTCTTCCTTTTGAGAGCAAATCAATAAACAAGACATTTATATTTGCATATCAGAACTATCTTTTCTCTGTCTTTAATTAATGTCACAATCTCCCCCAGAGGCTTGAACACTCAGGCTGAGAGCTGCCGCTTTGACGTCCTGTGTGAAGGAAAGAGTTTTCACCCTGAACTAAATGCCACAACCACCGCCAAGACAGCAGCCAGTTGGAGAAATGTCCTGAAAGCTACCCAGAGGCTGCTGGCACATGCGCTGCCCTGCATCCAACATACACCCCCACCATATGTCCACACACACACACACACACACACACACACACACACACAAACACACACACACACACTGCCATAGCTTCACCGGAAAGAACAAGCTTACTGCATGGCTGTCAGTATTCATAGAGGAAGATTTTTACATTATAGCTGCCAAAAGGTCTACAGTAATGAAATTCACTTCCTCAAATACTGTACTCAAGAACATTTTAAAGCACTATTTGTACAACTGCTACTACTCTTTTTTAGCTTCCCCGCCACTTTTTAAGCAATTTTGTGAAAAATAGAGTATTTAAAGTATATAAAACAGAGCATGTAAAATAGTAGCTGCATTGTCAATTTAATGGCAGCATCAACGTTTTAAGACAGATTAATAATTCATCATTGTATAACAGATATATAGTGTTGGAAATAATTGTGAGAGCACTGTGACAAAGTAGTGAAAAGTCAACTATTGTAATAAATGTGACTTCAGCCATCAGGGCTGTTATATTGAATTTCCATAGAAAATCACAGGAGGTCTAATAAGATTATCCCAAAGCCGTAGGTTCAGAATCAGATTTTTGTGGTTTCGTGGTTTTGCTTCTTCCATCACTGCTGTGTGGGTTTGCTCACACAGTCATAGTACATGTAACATGCATGAATATTGACTATGTGAGAGTGTGAGAGAGCATGTGTGCGAGCACATGAAGTTGCTCAAGTAACTCCTATGCAGTGTGGGCCGCAGTGTGGAGGTGAGGTTGTGTGTGATCAGATCAGGTCAGTGTGGTGAAGACAGAGTGTAGGCTGTTTCTCCAGCAGGCAACTAGAGCTAGTGAAAGAAAAAAATGTGCATAGACATGTACATAAGTCAGTGCAGAGGGTAGTGAGAGTAGTGGGATGTCTGAGGAGGCGGCTTATGAACTGCTGGGGTGGTTTCTGTGTAAATGTGCAGCAGTGTGTATGCATGTATATGTGTGTGTGTGTGTGTGTGTGTGTGTGTGTTACCAGATGAAGTCAGTGCAGTGGCTGCAGAAAGTGGGCTGTTTGAAGAAACGGGCTGTGAACTGGTGGTCTTTAACTTCGACAATCCTCTTGTGTTTGAGAGCTCCCTTCCTCTGGAACACAGGCACCCTGGCAGGTGGGGAGAGGGGCGAGGGCAGAGGGGAGGCACCAGGGGAGGTGGCCGATGTGGGGGAGGCCAGGGTCAACGGGGAGAGGGAAGGGGAAGGGGAGATTGGGGTAGACATGATGCCTGGAGGATATAGTAGAGAGAGGGAGGGAGGGAAGGGATGATGAGTGTCAGTAAGGAGGGAGTAGACAGGCAGAAGACCTTGAACATGGGCGAGGAAGGAGGGGAGGAAGCAAGGACAGGGAGGAGGAGCGAGGGAAAGTGTAATGGGTCATGGTGGAGACAGGAGTTGTATTAATGGCACATGGGATGTAGGGTAGGAGTGGCGAAGGAGTGACGTGATGGAGAGAAAGATCGAGAAAAAGATGAGCGGACCGGAAGTGCAGAGGGGAGCGCCGGGAGAGCGACAGGTATGAAGTGAAAGAGAAAAAGAGAGGGTGTGGTGTGATGAAGGAGACGGGGAGGTTAATTCACACACAGAGACCCAACCCTCCTAAGAGACTCGAAACGATTAGTGCAACTCACTGTGTGTCCCACATACTGCCCGTCCATTCTAACTACATCTCTCACTCTTGTACCCCTTATATCTCCAACCGCCTGGCAGCTATGAATACCCCCCACCACCCCGCCCCCTGGTCGTCATGTCAACTCTACCTCCTGTTGCCATGTCAACAACACCCCCACCACCTGTTCCAATATTAGAGTCTGTATCCTCTCCCTACTTCCTGCCTGGCCTTATTAATAATTAGTCCCATTTCTGAGGAAAAAGTTTGGAACAGTAAAATATCTATATGTCTATAGGGAGCAAAATGTGCTGGAAAAAGTGCAAAACGGCAAATATTAGCTGGAGAGATTGTGAAGTTGCATGCTACTAAATGATAAATGAAACACCAACAGAGATTTTAATGAATAAATAAATAAGCCCATAGCAAAACCCGTGGCAGAAAAAAAAATGTGATGAAATGATGGTGTCTCAGCAAAGAAGCTGGAGTAAATCAATCAAAAGGGTGAAGAGAAGAATGGTGAGAAAAACAGCACCGAGCTCAGAAATTAGTAAAATAATGACAAGAAGAGAAATATGTTCTTAAAATGCATGCAGACCCATACGGAGAAGGTAATACGGACACAATACCTTAGTTTAGTGATTTTGGAGGAAAGCTTTTACCTAAAGGATAGCTTTCGTCTCTTCCTCGTTCTCTCCTGTCTTTGGGCTGCTCCCTTTTTAAAAAAGGCTAAGATGTCACACCTGTAGCTGGCCACCTCAAAAAAAAAAAAAAAAAAAAAAGACGAAAGAAAGGTAAGAAAAGGCAGAAAAACCCAACGAAGAAGTGCTGTGGCAGGTGGAAAAGAATCAGCCCAAATGAAAAAGTAGGAGCTATTACGACAAAGAGCGAAAGCAACAAGCGTTTCGAGAGATTCAAGCTTTCTAGGAACCAAAGATAGAAGAGTGAAGTGGTATATATCCGTTAACCCAGAGGCAGGGTGAGGAGGAGGACGAGATGGAGAGGTGGTATTCTCTTTCCAAGATTGATTCTGTTTTTACTAAGAAGAGGACCAGAGATGGAGAGAGAGAGAGAGAGAGAGAGAGAGAGAGAGAGAGAGTGGAAGAGGTAGAGAGAGAGGAGAAAGATTGAGGGGAATAGGCGGCGATTCATTTTGAAATCTGGGTTACTTCTCTCTGGAGAGGGAGGTAGAGGAAGGAGGACGAATGAGACAGAAGCTGCCATTTTGCCACCACCAATACAGCATGGGCAACCCGGCGCCAACTGTCTCTCACTTCCTCTTGTGCCAGACGAAGAGAGGAAATTGGAGAGGAGAGGGAGTCTGGAAGAAAAGAGCAGAGAGCTTCAGCAATGAAGACTTGACGAAAACGGCTAGTCGGGCATAACACGGACAAGCTAACACTGGAACTAAACTACTGACAGTTTGCAGCAGAGCAGGTCGACTGAAGGATCAACAAGCCTGTGAATCAAAAAAAAACCCCCAAAACACGTTAATACAATCTGAACAGTGCAATTACTGCACGCATTTACAATTTGTTCTGAGATCAGAGCAAGTGGGGGTATGATAACACTGCTCGACTGTGCACTGAAACCAGGTCAGCAAAGCCCGATGGGAAGAGTAGTCTTCAAGTGAAAGGGGCTGTTTGTCCATACGAGAGGGATAGTGGGTGTGTATTTTTGTGTGGAATCAGTTCATTTCACAACAGCTTTTATACACACACTTGAAGTTACATTATCATTTTGCTTTACTTACAAACACTCACTGAAACCTTAACCCAAGTATTAACCCTAAAACTCAATGGCCTACCTTGCACATTCCCCTAAATGACAGCTGACTCCCGCAAAATGCGACTGTGAGACCCAACTATCTGCCTCCTCAATGGTAATACAAAGACAGACACGATTCTTCCTCACAGTCCATGTGTGCATGTGGCCTATGGATGATCCTGGAAGAGGAGAGCGGCAGGCAGGAGCTGAGGCAGGGGACGAAGGGGTGGATTGGAGTGGGACGGAGAGACTGAGAGAGGGAGCGAAGGGTTGAAGGTCTAATTAATGGAAATGTAGGTTATTAGTCTCCTGATGAGGACACTGGCAGAGAATTAATTAACAATTATAATTAGCAAGATTGTTAGAGAGCAAAATGGTGTCAGCCAGCAAGATAAGAGTGAGCTATCGTGCTTAAGTGTGTGCGTGTTTGTGTGCGTGTGCTGGAGGCTGTCATCATTATGCGTGTCTTTATTTAAAAAAAAAACCAGCTGTGTGAACATACCCTATCTGACAATGATATATGTCATTTCAGCATTAGTCATGCAGATTCAGCAGCTGATTGGAAATGATGGGGGCTTTCCTTCACACAAACCATGACAAGACTTTTCTCTATACAACTGTCATTACTCTCTTCATTTTCTGGCCCATAAGACTCACGCTCTCCATCGGTCTTATCTCGGATGTGTCGTGTTCTTGTTCTGTTGTCACAAATAAATGAGGAAGTCATTGCCGCATACTAAGGAAAGAGAGATAGGGGCACAAAAACGTGAGCTGGTAATATCTGTAGACCAGTGCACTCCTCAGTAATCAGCACATTGAAAAACAAAGCACATAAATGGCTCACAATG
Organism: Coranthus polyacanthus; assembly: GCA_037367275.1. Taxonomy (NCBI): domain Eukaryota; kingdom Metazoa; phylum Chordata; class Actinopteri; order Kurtiformes; family Apogonidae; genus Coranthus; species Coranthus polyacanthus. The sequence continues at coordinate 7,736 of JAPQRN010001044.1, read as the reverse complement.
CTTTCTCGCCATGCTGTGTGATGAGTAAGCACTTGTGGCTCTAAAGTGTCTGTATCAGTGTGCGTTTGCATGCCTATCGGAGCATGTTTTACAGTGTTTGATCCGGGGCCATAAAAGCGAGCTTGGTGTGCAGCCAGCGAGTGATACATTGCAGCTGTAAACCAAGAGCATGTACACACACAGCAGTATGAAAAACACACAGATCGGGCACAAATGATTAACAGCAAAAGGGAGAAATAAAATATAATGCAATTAGAAATTAAGGCAAAGGAAAAATATATAGATTGCAAGAGACAACAAAAGAAAAAAAGTAAAACGAGGACAGGCTGATGAGGAAGAACATTTGATTTAAAGTCAATTTTTTATCATTATAATCATCACAAAACCACAATCTGTCTAGCTATAACATCTTTACAATAATGAATGTTATATGATAATACTGGAAGGCAATTTTTTTCCACCAGCAATCTCTCCTTTTCTTTCTCTCAGTCTACAGATGGCTATCTTATTATTTCTGACCATGGCCTAATGAAACAGAAAATCCTCCTCCGATGGAATCTTTTTTTGGGGGAGCAATCAGCACTTCACCAATTACACGCATCCATTACCGTCTAACGAGCACTCACTCGCATCAAGCACCAGCTTCAACCTGGCCGGCTGGCTTTCTCCTCCAATGAAATTAAGGTAAATTGACTTGCCTAACTGTTGTTTGTGGAATCAGGGGAGAAGTGATGTCTGAGGTAATCATATCTGCCTGTTAAATTTGTCTCTTCAGAACCAATTGGCTCTGTTTGCTGGTATTGGTTTTCTGTTGGGGTGTGCTTCTGTTTGCTTTTTTTAATGAAGACAGGTCCACTGTGTTTTGGAAGAGAGAGCAACAAACCTCCATGCCAGTCAGATGAGACATTTGGCAGGCGATTAGGGCCCGTCAACATGGCCTACAAACTCCCAGCACTGAAGCAAATAAGCGTGCTCTCCATATTTATTTTACTGTTGACCTGCCTCTCATCCCAACAACAAATACTGCTAAAATCAAAAACCATACACAGTTGAATGGGATACACGGTAAATTAAATCAAATCTGGCAGATAAACTATGGATTTTGCTTCTAAGAAAGAGGTGTCACCTACTCTTATTACTTTGTGTTGTAGAGTCTTTAACTGCTTATGATGTTTACAGCACTTGATACACAACAATGTTTTGAGAATTATGTTAACGTCCCAAGAGGCATTAAATGTTTCATTGTTTTGTACTGTTATCTCCTGCTGCTGCATTCTCACCAAGATACTGCTTGTTTTTATACAGTATGGCCTCCATGAAAATGCGTTTTGAGGAAAAATTTAACAAGCAGAGCACTTAATATTCTATGATTGCGTATATTCTGTCTGTTTAAATAACACAACCTGCTGCTATGGTACAAAATAAAATACTTGTGTTTGGTGGATCCTGTCTCTGGTGGGTGGAGGTTGAGTTTAAAGGTGTAGAGTATAATGAGTCTGGGACCATGGCCAAGCCAAAAGATCATCTTTCCCGATGAACAAAACGGGCATGTGAGCTTAGACATATTACTATTCACAGTGTATGCAAAATACTAACAAAAACTCAAAGCCTCAGCTGTTGGCTGCAGAAGCTTTGTTACTGCTGGAGGGAGGAAGAGAAGGTTGTGAACAAAATGTGCTCAAGGGGGAGGATGAAAGCAGGAGGGCAGGGGATTCAGAGTAAGAGGGGCGATTGGATAATGAGGCAAGGGGAGAACAAGGTAAAGTCTGAGGATATCTTAATCTTCATCCCAGTTTTCTAGGATGAATTCCCTTCAGGCAGGTGGCAGTACGCATGTGCATGCAGGCACACAAGCACTAACATGCACACAAAGAGCCAAACAAGGATCAAGGATGTGTGAATAATTATTTTGTCCTACATGTGGTAATAAACTTACTTGGAAGATTTGGGTCGGAGATTACTACAAATTTGTGATTCTGTTGATCTACCTTTACTCTCTAAAGGCCTGACAGCAGTTAGTTACACTTTACACGGGCTAATAAAGCTGTAAGCACATTGTAGGTACATTTCAGGTGTGTGTCCTTGTGCATCCAAGTGAGATGGACCAGCTGACATAATGAGGTGCGAAGCCAATACAATGGCTTGAATTTAACATTCACAGAGATGCTGGTGAATCTTATTAATAAGACACATTTGCATTAAAATGGTATTTGCATTACTGTGTAAACAAACAGCTCACTAGCATTTCTCCTAATCAAGTCTCCATGTATTAAATACTGCTTAGAATGATTAAAACACTCACAAAAGGATGCTAAGACATAAACATGCAACACACAGAACAGACGCAGTTCTCTCTGGTTCACAAACACTCAAACAGTGAGATATCAGCTGTGGGTCAGTTAGCTCATTTGTCTCTGGTCGTGGCCCAATGTGGCTCACGCGAAAATGGAGGAAGAGCGAGGTTGGCTATGTAGCCGGGGAAAAAAAACATAGGATGAAAGGATGCTCGGGTGTTTTTTCAACTTCAGAGATCAAGCCGGTGAGTTGTAGAACCCTGTGGCGCTGCACACATGATGAAAGAAAAACAGTACTCTCTTTCCACATGTATAACATTGTATGTGTGTGAGTATTGTGTGTGTGTGTGTATATCTATACAGTATATAGATATAGATATTGGTATAGTGCAGATAAAGTTATCGATATAGATAAATAGACTAACATGCTTCACTTGTAACAAAGAAAACTGCATCAGTAAAGGAACAGTAAAAGATACAAAAAGGGAATGAAAATGAAATGCAGTAGAAGGAGAGATCCGCTGGGAGGGCCGCAAAATTTTAAGAAAGGGATAAGCAGAGATGGAGTAGGGCCTAGATGAAATGACAGTCAGAGGAAATCGAATGGAAATAAAATCAAAACAGAGAGACAAGGGGAACCTGTAATTGACAGAATACTGAGAAAGATGGAGGCTGAGAGGTGTAGGGGCCACTGCACTGCACAGCAAGAGACGACGCTAGTGCTGCTAGAGAGATAGAAGGAAGAGAGACAAAGACAGAAAGAGAGTGAGAGAAAGTGTTAAGCCCTGCACCACAGACATGCGTTACAAATCCCCAGGGAGCTGGTGGCAGATCAGTACAGGATCAATCTTCTGCACCTCAGCAGGGACGCAGCGCACTCCTTCCATTCCCACACACCGATTCTGAGTGCGTGTGTCACTGTACTGCATGTGTGTGCACGCTTGTGTGTGACCATGGAGCAGAAGTAACCGAGGAGGGGGTGTTGCTGTAGCGAGTGGGAGAGGGAAGAGGCGGCGGTTAAACAGAGATAGATTGCCGTGTTGGGTGCGGGTATTCATCAATATACTAATCCAGACTATATATGTCTTACAACTTCATGATAAAAGCACAGCTGAGCAGCATTCACTAGATAGAATATATATTTAATCTAATAAAAATGTAATCTTTATTAAATATCTATGAAAGCTTTCTAGAGAAAACTACTTTATATCAGTGCTGGCATCTAACTGTACCCTGTTTGAAGATAAATGATGAGCACAATGCGAGTGATACAAATCCCACACGGGAGATCAAGGATCAGTTTATCCTCTCCACTCCCCCATCACAGCCATTAGAGAGAAAAGCATAACACTGACCTCAGATCAGTGTTTGGGGACACTTTGATCCAACTGCCTGTAACTCAATCTTATTAGAGCGTTAAGTCATTACTGCATGTACACACAGAGGCCTCACAATGCAATTAGCCATTAGCCCATCACACTGACAAAGCATGGCTAATTAGCAGATCGCACGCGCACAGGGAGCAGAACAAAAACATATTTAATATCCCCATCAACACTCCCGCTGAATATGACGTGTGAGGTGCTGTTGATATGTTTTTTAATGCTTTGTTGAGCACAAGTTGTATATGTGAATAGACTTACTTAAAACTAGCCTTCAGAAAAAAGAACTATTTCAAAGTCAGTCTCATATTTCTTTCTATTTGCTATTTTCCAACCCAAACAAACAAAACAAAACAAAACAAAAAAAAAACAACCAAAGAGCACTGGATTTCCCACAAAGCTGCATCAGGGTCAGATCTGTTTAAAATTTTGTTGTGATCAGCAAAAACACATTTGTTTGTTGTAGCAGACATAGAGCCGGTCAGGTGGCTTTGGACTTGGCCCCTGTTGGCTGAAGTTGAGAGTTGAGGCAGAGTGTTAGGTGTGTTGCTCTCTTTGAGGGTGAAAGAAGTGGATTATGTTAGGTCAGCTCTGGCCAGATCAAAGCAAAAGTCTGACAAGAACCCAGAAACCTCTGAGAAATATGTGCAAGCAGGCATGCACACACACACACACACACACACACACACACACATGCACACACAAATACACGCACCCACACTTTGGCAGAGGACTGCTTGTCAGAATGCCAAAGAAACTACTCTTTGAGCTCTCCATAAATTTACTTTGAAGGAGTTCTGACTGGGTAATAGCCTGTATGGAAAATACTGTCACAAGAGAGAATACACAGACACACACACGTACGCTGCACAAACACAATCTCAAAGTCCCTTATTTATAATCACCTTTTTGACAAAGGAAGTAGAAGGAAACACAGCACCACTGGCATTAATTAAAGAGAATCATATTTTATGAAGCAATTCTCAGGAAGTTAAGTGCAGCACTGACCCTCCAGCCCCACCCCAGACAGACAATGTCAAATAAACTAACACATTTAAATTAGGGCATAGACCAGACCAGTCTGGGCTAGGAGCAACATCACCCTAATAGCAACCTGCCTTAGCAACCCGTAAGTAGGCCTATAGTGTTGGCGAGGTTACTAGAGCAGAACTGGGCCTTGTACAATGTTGAAAACACACACACTGGTTTCTGTGGGTATATGTGCCCTCACACTGCCTTTCGTGGTGCAACAAGCAGACCCTAGACCTGGTGAGTCCGACGTCTGGCACTCCTGTATTTCCTTGATATAATTCATGGCTAATTCAGCCAATGAGGACCCTGTTTGATTTCTGGAGTGCTACACGTGCTGCTTCCCAGGTCACAGGTCAATAAAGCAAGGGGACGAGCTTGAGGCTGCACCGGGATATCTCACAAACTCAGGCACTAGTTTAGCCTGGAGCACACTGCACTAGGCTGGACTGGACTGTTCAATGCATATAATCTGATAAGTCTGATAAATCAAAGCAGATTAGGACAACAAGGTAAATCAAAAGGGGAGCAAGTCAGCAAAGTAAAACAAATTGAACAAGACTACTCTAAACGGAAACTGATGGATCAGAAGAGGCAGGACAGTGCAAAGTGGAGTGCAGGAGTGGAGTATACAGCAAACTCAAGTGACGGATTGCTCAAAAAAGCACAACAGTCATTGTGAATGTACTTAACTTCCTTTGGTGATCAAATCTCTGGGCCAAATTCTACACAAAAACTGCATTTTCAAGAAATTATATTAGCTACAGTGTGTGTGTGTGTGTGTGTGTGTGTGTGTGTGTGTGTGTATGGTGTGCATTGTGTGTGGTGTGCAAAGCCACATGTGTGCCTGTGTGGGATGATCAAACTACTTGAGGCGATGCTTTAGATTGCAGCTTAAGGAGGGCTAGAAGAAAATGAGGATCATTGGCTGAGTGATGTCGTATTGTGTTTAATATGCATGCAAGGCAAAGTGTGTGTGGTGAGTTTTTCAGAAATAGTAGAGAAAAGATCAGGTCAGGGAAGGAGAGCACTACAGAGTCATGCTGTAGTGGGCTTTTACACATGATTAGTGCACATGCAAGTCACTTTCGGCATGTATGCGGTCAACATAAAGAGAGGATAGACACCAATACACATGACTGCCCTGACTGGTTTCAGGCTGTCAGTGATATGAAACTTTTTGGAATGACATGCATGTCAGCACAAGCAGATGATTGGGTGGTAACACATTATCATAGCAACTTCAAACCAGTCCAGTCTAGATCAGCATAGACAACAGATGTGTCATCACTGTGCTGCCCCTCAGCGCTCGTCCAAAGTGAGCTTTTAAATATTTCACCTCCCATTGATTAAGGTCAGGACTGAGCAGAGGGGAGCACAGCAGATCTTTGACCAGTGCTTTGGGGAAAGTGAAGGACATTATGCTATATTACCCAGCAGGTACCAGGTGGTGGCGGTGCAGAGGACACCATGGCAACGCCATGAAAATGCCATGGCAACACCATAGCAACTGTGGCCTCATTTGCTCGCTGGTGGTGTGGTACAGCCCAGACTTGCTACAGTGGCATGGTCGTCAGATACACACTTCAGTCACATCATTAATAGTAACATTGTTCATTAATTATTTCATCAATCAATTAATTGATCATCATCATTAACAATCAGTCAAAAGGAGCAAGAACACAGTATCTACTGGTCTCTGTTTTTTGCTAAGTGAGAGACATAAAAATGAACTGAATTCAAAAGTAACTGATCAAAGGAAAAGAGGTCAATGGATGGGCTAATTAACTAATTAAGAGATGTGATCACCATATGATAATACTTTAAAAGAGGATAGGTGGAAAATGTTCTTTGTTTGTTGATGAAAAACAGGAGAAAAAACTGCAGAGGAGAGCAGGCGAAAGAAACGAATGTGTGAGGAAAACATAATGATGTGTAAAAGCACTGAGTGTCAAAAAGTAATGTTAGGTAGTACGAGAGGAGTGACAGACTGATAGCTATAGTAGATACAGATGAATAGAGAGTTTAGACTTTTACTTGTCTTTTTTGTCACAGGCACTAATGTCTTCACAGTCATATAGGAGGAATCGAAATTCAAAAATGATTTCAGTGTCTAGAATCGCTACAAAGCTAAAACATTGAAAACTATTTCATCTAACACTTCCTCCAAATATACCAAACTTAACTAATATATATATATACCTGTATGTATATATATGTATATATTTATTTGTACATATATATTTCTTTATAGATAAATGATAGAATTCAAATGATAATTGAATACAATAAAATATCTCAGTTAAATCACAGTATAACATGGTACATTCTCAAAAACATAGTATATTTTAATATATTCTTTTTTCTCAGCATTAAATTAAATAAATAAAACAAAATAAGCCAGAGGGTTTTTAAAGAGTCACTTCTGTTCATGCAGTCACAGACTTAAGTATTAGCGCCTCAATAGGAATCAGTAATGCTCAATGACATACCAGGTTTAAGCCCTGTTGATTGGGTGAAAATGACTGTGTTCTACTACACAGGAAGCAGTCGAACTGTTGCCGTGGTTTCCACTGTTGGGGTGCAGAGTAGAGCGAGCTTAATACCTCATTGAAAGGTGGCTGCCCTGGGTCCTAAGCATTTGCTACAATTGAACTACACAATCCTCCACCACAAATCTTTGAGATTTCATTCAGCTAAACATGCAATGAATCTGGGGCTTTCCAAAGGAGGGGAAAACGGCAAAAAGCATCTCTTTAAAACAAAGACAAAATTGTTTTCAAAATTGCCCCACGCAGACCTAGAAAAAAAGCAATCCATGTGCAGATAAAAGATACAGTCTGCCCTCACTGAAAGGCAAAAGAGTCAAAAGGGGAATAGAGAAGGTCGACTAACCCTTCGATCTGTGACGACATGCACAAACACAACGCACAGCCCCTCACATAGCAGGTCACTAATCTTTCGAATTTTAGGCGTTTCTACTCTTTTTATGCACAACCTGAAAATGCAAATGAAAACAGCTGGATGGAAA
>JAPQRN010001043.1:0-13936 GCA_037367275.1 Coranthus polyacanthus | reverse complement strand
ACACTCAAACTGGTCCCAACAATGCATCAATACCAATACTTGCTTTTCTTGAGAGCCATCTCCATCATTATCATTCCGCTGGACAGAGGCCTCTTTTTGCCTGGTCTGTCAGGGTTGTTGTTGTTTGTTGCTATGGTGTTGCAATGCTGACCTTCAATTAATAAGAGATCACAATAATGATGTTCACATCAAAGCAGCATGACAACCTCCAACCGTAAGTTCAAAATGCTCAACGCCAAAACCTCCTAGAAATAGTTAAGCTAACAAACATGATATTTATAAAATAACACATTTACAATGCTTATTTTGAGATCAAGATGTTCTACAGTGCTCTTTCAAGCATTATCCCTGACTTTTTTGATCAACTCATCCTTGTGAGTTGTGCGCTAAATGTTTCACCACTGGGTGCTAATATGGTATCCTGCACAATTTAAATTATTCTTATCATTAAGACACATTTGATGTAGAAAACAATACATGACTACAATCTGACAGAAATTTAGAGAGGTTTACATACCAGAGACATCCAAAGTTCCATCTAGGGCTGCTGCTAATGCAGATAGCAGGTTTTGTGCTTCAAAAATTTCCCAGCGATCCCGATTGGAGGTTTTGGTCAGGTGACTTTTCTGTCACAACAGAAGGCGGGAATATTTTGCAGACAGACTGAATAGGAGCATCCTTCCCTGTTCTCATCACCCAAAGTGAAATCCACCAATCAGAAAATCCTGCAGATAGGAGGTTTAGCAAAGTAATCAAATGTAAAAAGTTACATTAAGTATTAAGTACCTGAAATAGTTGCTTTACTTATTACATTTTTAACAGGCAGTCATCTTCCCAAAAGTAGCCTTCCCAACACTGAATATGCTTTTTGCTCACAATATTTTTAATATTTATGTTAATAATATGTATTTTTAAGATTCAGGGTGATTTTAGTGAACAATAATGTGAAAATAATAGAATGAATTGTTTATGTCTACAGAGGGAGCGGGTCACTGTTCATGGAGTCCACCATGTTGCACTGCCATTGGACATCCTCGTCTTATTTCTTCCACACATGCAGCATTAAAGTTAATTACTATCACCTACTATGTTTGAGTGTGGACCACAGTTAATATCCCCTTATAACTAAAAAGTCCTGAACAGACAAAACAAACACTGGCTCCAACAACAGCCTTTCATGTTTTTTTGTGGAAACAAACATAGCGGAGGGTTGCTGTTGGTGGGGTATTCAGTTTGTTGAAATCTGCAATTTCATTGAAAGATGCCACTAATATTATACCCTGAGCCTTTAATCCACTGATTACCAGTGGGTAAGAAGACATAAATATGTAGCTCAGTAGCCTATAGTTCCCCGTCACATTCTGCTTTCACGGTCCGTTTGTCCGTACAACACAGCTCAATACTGCCATTGCCAGTAATATGCAGCAAAAAATTAGGGCAGTGCAACCATGTGCTTAAAACTAAGCAAATAATGCAATTGCAAACCATGTGCTTTATGTTTAAGTAGAAGTTTAGTCAGTCAGTCATTATCTGTAACCGCTTGATCCTCTGGAGGGTCGCAGGGGGGCTGGAGACGATCCCAGCTGACATTGGGCGAAGGCAGGGTACACCCTGGACATGTCGCCAGTTCATCGCAGGGCAGTAGAAGTTTATTCAATTAAAAAAAAAAAATCACTGATAATTTGCCAATATATCTCCTGAGCATCTTGTGGACCAAAGAATGCTTAGTATCCTCTTACACTTCTCTTGCTGCCTTCCTGTGAGAGACATGTGAGAGGAAAACTAAACACCTACATTTTGAGATAAAAGTACAGCTTTCCTTTACTGTGTGATTTCTCCGTCACGCTGTGTGTTGCACCGTTAGCAGTGGTCTAATGGAATCCACAGCAAAGGGGAGGAAGCGATCTCACTAAGGTCCGGTGTTAAAGAGATGGTGTGGTTACACAGGTTGACAGTAATTGAAAGAGTATGAGTCATCTCCTGTTGAGATGTGTCCTCTGGTTACATTAAACCAGCTGAAGGGCCTGTTACTCAGATGTGTGTGTGTGAGCGTGTGTGTGTGAGAGCATGTGTGTGTGCGTGTGGAAAGCTGTGACCATCTGAAGTTGTATCTCCTGAACACGTCAAGTGTATGAGCATCCACACTGATTAACAAAAACATTCTGTAAACAGTGGCGCCAAGCACATTTACTTATTGAAATACATTTTCAACTTTAGTTTTTGCTCCTGATATTTTATGGATCCTGTGTTGTTTTTATCAATGTTAATTTAGCTGCCCCTTTTTTTTTATCTGTAAAGCACTTTGCAACCTCTAGTGGTGAAGTTGCAGATTACAACTAACTGAATAACCTCCCTCCATCTCCTACAGGGGCCACAAAGAAATGTGGGGTGTTTCTCAAAGTCAAGGAAAGATCCTTCAAGGATTCATTTACATAAAGCTATGTCATCAGATCTCACCAGAGGACTGTTCCAATGTCCAGGATCCTTCCAAGGACTGACTCCTTCCTTTGGAGAATTTTCAAGGATGCCTCAGTGGATCCTCAATGCTGTTTAATTACCCACAATCCACTGTGAAAGTCTTTTAAAAATGCTGCTAAACGAAAAATAGCCGATCACAACCGCAAATTTAAATGTAATTATTTGGTGATCTTAATAGGCAAGGTGAGGCAAGTTTATTCACATTATATAGAACATCTCATACACAAAGACAATTGTGTGCTTATAAATAATACATGGAATATTTAGAGGGAAAATACATCATAAAAGATAGAAATATTGAGAAAAGTAAGCACAGAATACATGAAATCAAAATAAAAGAGAGTAAAGAATGATTGGAATGAGAAGGTACAGTTCCCCAGAATTAAATACCAGTAAGTCATACAGTGTAGTAAGAAAAAATTAAGAGCTAAATCATATGCATGAAAAGAGAAATATTTTTAACACAAACACTGTTATTACTGACCTTGTAAATGTATTTATTAGTTTTCTACTAAATACTACTGTCATGTTTTACTGAGTCTTACTGAACCTGTGAATTGGAGGCGGGACCTTTTCTGCTCTTGACTGTTCCATTCATGAGTCTATTGATTGATATGAAGGACTCTTGTCTAGCCTACGAAGGAAACGACTACAAAGCAAGTGACAACCAAGGAAGGATCCTTGACTTTGTGGACATCAATGTAAGTCCATCCTTAGAACTAGTGTTTTTTTTGTCCCTTCTGGGCTTTTTATTTAAGGAGATATTAACTCTGGTCCACACTCAAGCATAGTAGCTGACAGTAGGTGGGTTTCCAAATGCATTGCTAGTTTTAAACAAAGTTTCCATCCACTATTCTTATGTGAATATTAAGAGCCTTTTATCGATAAACTCACTTTTCCACCTCTCACATATTTCAATTTTTTTTTTAATTTTTGGTGTTTCCAAAGAAATAGAACTGGATGGTAATGCATTCGATGATACTGCATCATTGTCACTATAGTTGTAATGTGGCCTTAGAGTTATTGTTAGAGTTATTGGCATGACATCACACACAGTGAAAAAGGATGAGGACAAGTTACGATTGGTCGGTGGAACAGCATGTAGTCTGTCATGTATCTGTTCCGTGATGTGACATTATAATGACCTAATCTGACACAAACATCAACATGAAAACAAAAGAAACCCAATGATTTTGTGATTGAGGTGTGTGTTGTCAGAGGACACTTCATCATTGACATCAGTTTTATTAACCTGTTTGCGCTGACGTCGACTCCATGACTCATCACCATGAGAGGTGTGTGTCTACTTTTAGTCTGAGGGAAATATGAGAACAGGAGTGTGTGTGTGTGTGTGTGTGTGTGTGTGAGAGAGCTGTGCCAGTGTCAGGACAGGACGTTAGTGTCATTAAGTATGTCCTTAATTACGGAGCAGACTTTGACTGTGTGTGTCCATGAGGTCAGGACTGCGTATGTGTGTGTGTTTAAATGTAATATCATAAAATCTGCCCTTAGTAAAGCAGACTGTGAGTGTTCGTTATTTTTCCTGATGTGAGTTTGCCAAATGAGTCTTTTTGATCCTCTGTGTGTGTGTTACCTCCTCTATGGTCATTATGTTTTCATTATTGTTTGTCTCTAAGCAGGATTAGGCAAAAACTACAGCAGTGATTTTCATGAAAAGGGAAGAGAAGGGTAGGGCATAGGTTGAGGATGAACCCATTGATGAAACCAGTCTTAAAGTTATGCAAAATTAAACCTCCTGGGTTTTTTTCGTAGTATAAACCCTAAAAGTCTAAAATATTAATAGTAATGTTACCGCTGTTATAAGTCACAGTGAGTTGCAGTCGCTGCTATTTAGTTAGAGTTAAATGCAGTGTTTTCAGACTTTCCAAGTTCAGTGTGTGATTTTTCAAGCTAACCACTAAGCTAAAAGCCACACTGTCACTAAGCTGACGTGAGTGGACATTGAACTTTATTAGCTTCAGCACTAGTCATCAGCTAACGCTTTACTCGAAAGCCTGTGCCCATCAAAGGACAAGAGGAAACCAGACAGCACACTGGGTGACCAAGTAAAGCCCAGTGGCACCTCTGGCTACGAGGGAGAGAGCTCTTCCTCACCCGTAGCCACAGACTGTTTTATGGAGCCGCCTTTAAAGCCATAAAAGACGAGTAAATTGGACTCCTGGGGTGAGTAACCCAGTGTTTATGGTCATATTCCACAGCCTTTGTCGCTATGTGGCCAAACGCACACCAGTTATGAACAGGCCTGCATCAGGGGGTAAGGAACACTATTTTATTTTGTTTTCATACCATGTGGGCCTTACGTAATTTGGTGTATTCTTATACAGTGTTGTATTTGACTGAGGTCGATTTAAAGTGTTTCGTACCTTTAACACACTTTTGCCATTACAACTTCATAGCATTTATCTGATTTCAGTCATATTGTTTTCTAGTGAAACGTGAATGCAATATTTTCTTATGGGTTCATGTGAAGTTCCAATAACTGGTAATTTGATATTCGCCAATTTATGCTCTAATATATTTTAGGCCTAATATTTGGTTTAAATAAATTGTTTTGGTTTGAGCTTTAAATTATGTGTTATATTTATTTTGAGTTGAGGTGATTATACCATTCAGCTGGGATTAAAGGTGCAATCTAGTGACACCATACACATAAAGAGTCTTTATTTTTGAACAATGTAGACAGTCACGCACTCAATACACATTTGGAGTATACAGTAATGTTATAAACTTTATTGAGTGTAAATACACGAGTCTGGGCGCTGTTCATAAAGCTTGTAGATATTGCATATGGAATGAAATTTCACAAGGGTCTGTATAGTTTTCTGATTTTTAAATTTTCAACTTTAGCTCTTTAACTATAACAACTATATATAAAATATCTTCCAGTTGTACAACTTGGTTCCATCATGGCCTCTGGATTGAAACCCATGAAAACTACATTTTTCAATTCCTCGTTATTTACAGTATTAAACCATACAATTTAGATAAAATGACTAATTCTAAACTCAACATTTGAAAATTGTAGTTTTTGATGTTTTCTACCAGATTACGTAATTTGTCCATTGCTCCGGGAGCGAAGATGGGGAGAAATACTCTGCACTTGAAGAAGAGATATCTTCTACCCAAGATGACATCACATCCTCTCCTGCAGATGAAGGGACACCCTCCTCAGAGGATGATAGCATCACCACTGATGATGAGGAGTACCATCCTATGCCTGATTCCTCTTCCTCAGGGGGTGAGGATGATACAGACACACTGGTGGAGGCCAAGCAGCTGATGGCAGAGACAGAGGTGCTGGCAGCTGAGTGGACTCTATGCTATGAAATTTGTATTTAAAAAAAAACATTATTAATGCCCTCTAATCAGATGTGTGCCACCAGACTCCCTTAACAAAAACAGCAATTTTACCTCATAGAACTGATCAGTTAGTTTTTTTGTCGGTTTGGATCCGAACTAACATGTTAACATACCAAAGTCACACAATAACACACACAATAAACAACTAGCTGATCAAGGCAGTGCTTCTATGAGGTAAAATTGCTGCTTTTGTGAAGGGAGTATGGTGCCATTGAAGAGCACTTTAGGGCATCAGTTCCTGTCGGGAAGAACTGTCCGATGACAAGGTAACGCAATGAAAATATTGTTAATGTAGTGTACACTTGAATAATTTTTTTTTGTAGGCAGCTACAATACATTTTGCTGCTTCCTCTGTTCACCACAGTAGGAAAAAAATCTAAGTGCCTTAAAAACAAAAACATTTCAAAATCCTGCAGTGGGTAGAGAGCAGGGATAAAGTTACATTTCAATTTTGAAGCAGATCCATAAAACAGGGCGGAGCCTGGATTTCTGACATTTTGAGGTAGACATTTAATTGAATAGGTTGTTTACAGATGACGTCACGTCACAGCATGAGCTGCAGGTGGAGGGCAGGCGGTGATTTTCTACATAGAAAACAATGGCAAAATGCCTCTGTTTTGAATCATTTAACATCACTCTAATCAATCAATTCGAGAAACTATAGGGAGCTTTTATCAACTAACAGATGGAAAATAGGGAAAATACAAGAAATTTAACAACGGAAAACCAACTTGTGAACCTTTGTTTCTGCTGTATTTTACACAGTTCAATTGTGTGTGTAAACAATCGCAGATTAACAAAAAAAACACTTAAATCAGGTTAAGTTACCAGTTAACAGTTAACCTTTAATTTGTCATAGGTGTATCAATCTGATACTCAGTTTTAATCATGATAATGAGGATTATTTACTGTTAAACTGTTGTTGTGGTGGTTTTACAGATACTTAAGTACATTGTTATATTGCTATGTACATGTTATTGTAAGAATAAATTCACAATATCTCAACTTAAATTAGGATTAAAAGTAGGAAGGATTTCCACTTGTATTTGCTGTGTGATAATCTGGTTTAGCAGATTTATGGGTATGGTTAATCACAATAATCAAACACAATAAAAAAAAAAACCTGTGGAAACTCTAACTCTATCCTCTCTCTTCTTTTAACCTCACAGAGACATTACTGTGCATTGATTTTCTTAATGAGTATGTATGCCTGTGTATATTCATGTTATGTAATTTTTCATTAAGAGAAAATGATTTCAATGTGCAGCAGGTCCTAAAAGACCTAAAATGGACACTGTAAGTGGACTGATTACTATACGTTAAGTATTTTTAATAATTCTGTCCCAGGTTTACATATACAGTTAACGTTCTGTAACTCACCCACATTGATCCATATCTTTAGTGACATTTCCCTGGTCCTTTGAGACTCATTAATCCAGTAACGTTAAACTAACAACTGTAGTGTTAACATCAAGCCACCACAGTGTTTGATGTTTGTTAAATTAATCCACAGCTGTCATTTGTCATCTGCAGTAGCTGCTACTTCTGTCTCCTTAACAGGAAAATCTTTCAGTTCAGTTGAAAAACTGCTCCTTTTCATAACAGAATGATCACATCCAACATATGCCATGATTTTCTGTTTATACTTTTCTCTGTAATATCGTCTAAGCTGGCACAATTCAGGGTTTACTGTATCTCCATTCTGCTGTTGACTTCTTACCCGCCGTCTGAATTTCACATGTCACCAGAATCACGTTGTTGCAAACAACCAATTACAGGACTGTTGAAGGGGAAGGCACACACAATATTAAATGCCACTGTAGTTCTAGTATATGTGGCAGTTCTTATATTTGTGTACAATTTGTGTAAATTTGTATGCGTGTTTGCTGTATTAGCTCACACGTGTTAACCGCTAGCCGTGACTTCAGCTGCATTAAATCCGCCTCCAGACATGGGATAGCTTACCGATGCATGCGTGAAGCTGTGTGTGTGTGTGTCTTTTGCGTTTCTGTATATTAATTATATGTATGTACATGAGTACATCTGCCCGCTCATTCACCTCATTTATTATGTATACGGTACTCGAGTACATGTCCACATTACATGAATCTCTGGGTGTGTGTGTGTGTGTGTGTCCATGTATTCTTACATTATGAGCATCACTTGTGGAGATTTTGATTCCTTATGGGAGCAAAATGCATTTCCACATGTCAATTTTTAAAGTACAGGGTTAAATCTGTAACATTTCCACATTAAAATATCTAAAAACAACTAGGCCTGTGTTATATATTTTGTGGACTTGTGAACTTAAATTATATAAAAAGTTTCTAACAATCTTCAAATTCAGAGAAAAATGTGATTTTAGTCCATGTTTAATTTGGTCTCCTGTCAGTGGTGTCATATCCCCACTGTGAAAACACAGAATAAATGTGGTATAGTTGATATATTGATATATTTTAATATCAGTCTAACAATATGTCGTGTGACCAGTGGCACCAAACTAATGTGTAAAGTAATGTAATGTTAATTGCTAACTTACCATTAGATAAGTCAACTTATCTAATAAGTTAGAATGAATTGACATGATGTGAATGTCACTAAATGTAATGTGAATCAAACTTTAACACATTACCTCTTCTGTAAACATGATGTAAGTCTGAGTCACAGAACATTTCATCAGCACTCCCAAGATCCCACACTACATCAATCATAGGACAGGGGGATCCCACGATCTTAGATCCAGATTGATCTTTGTCATATCCTCTGCTTTCCAGAGGGATTGTACAGATCATTCCATTAAAGTCAAAGTATGTAACATTTCTTGTATTTGTAAACAGAACTGCTCAAACGGTTCCACTCAGAGAACGAGGAAGAGAGAACAGTTGTTGAGAGCATCCGACTGAATGGAGAGAGCAAGCAGTGGAGTGAGACAAAAAAGCTGTGAAATAAAACATTTTTACTATTGAAATTATTATTTCCTGATTCTGTCACAGTGGTTACATTCTAAAAATACAAAAAAACACACCATTGCCCAGAGTTTTGTCTCTTTGATAGTGAGAAGAGCAGAAAGAGGAGAGAGTCATGTCATCACCTGAGTGGCTTCATTTTAATATTGTTCCGCCCACATATGCTGTGTGATTCTGTTATTGGCTGGAGATACAAACTCACTGCCTGAAGGTCAACGCCCAGAAACATCCTGAACCCTAACAAAACAAGAGTAAAATAGAAAATCCAGGCAGAGGACAGGGTCTCTTTAGGTAAATACACCACCACACCCTGACAGAGGGTCACAAGTGATGATTGACAAGGATCATTATTATAAGAGTCTATGTCGTGTTTTTTAAGGACAGTGTTACATACTTTGTCTTTAAATAAGTAACAGTGTTGTCCAACCTGTCCTACTCAGTTAACATTCATTTTAAATTGTCCCAGTACCAGTGTGGTTAGGGTATTTCCAGTTTTAACTTCAAGAGTTTGAGTATTGCATTATTTTTGCTAAATAATGACTGATCAAATGGTGACTTCAGATACTGAAGAATTACAGTAACTTTGTGAACTGCTGTTCCAGCTTCTGAATTCCAACGTGTACTAAATCCAGTTTACGCATTTACCTTAGAGTTACGTTACAGTGTAAAAAAAATTCTTGGTTCATTGTAAAACAAATTAGACAAACAACACTGCAGCATCATAGATGTCTGTACAGTTAGGAAAATGTGAATTACTGTTTACTTCATCTAGATATTGTCAAAATATTACAATAGTCCAAAATGTTGCAAAGGTTCTGAGATCGTAGTCAAATTACAAAAACAAAACGTCACACACAGCCTAAAAAAACTAGAGGAAAACTGGTTATAGTTTGATTGTAACTAATTGTAACTAAGCTACATTTTATAAGATGCAAGAAAATTGTGATTCAGATCGTAAATCATGAT
This sequence comes from Coranthus polyacanthus, assembly GCA_037367275.1. Classification (NCBI taxonomy): domain Eukaryota; kingdom Metazoa; phylum Chordata; class Actinopteri; order Kurtiformes; family Apogonidae; genus Coranthus; species Coranthus polyacanthus. The sequence goes on along the minus strand of JAPQRN010001043.1, from coordinate 4,145 downwards.
TATACCTCAAGATCATCATATTATTAGGCCACTTAGTTCAGCCCTATTCAGACATCACCAAACTACACCTTTTGGTATAGTTCTGAGTGAAACATCATATTCATCTGGGAGAAGGTACAGTAGTCTGTCATTGGGTGTTCCTTTGTGTAGACAATTTGTTGCACTTGAAAGAACATTTGATTTAATATTATAGAACAGCTCTGGCTTTTGATGAGCATGTAATTGGATATTTAGGGTGCTTTCTGAATCATGTCTACAAATTAGAAAAACAAAACAAAACTATTTCAATTTGCAAGAATAGACGCCACTGGCTGACAAAATATGCGTCCCTTAAATTGAATAAAATTAACCTTTTTCAGCACAGAATGCAGGCAGACGAAGATGCACAGACGGTGGAACAACAGAGCAGTGAGTAGGGATGAAGAGGAAGTGAAGAAGCCAGAGATAGAGAGGGAATGATGGGAGAGTGGTGGGTGTAGAGCCTCTTAGCCATCACCATGAAAGCAGCTTTTCCACTTGTTTTGGGGCTGCTCTCTAAATAGCTAACATCATCTGTGACATCAAGACACCGAGGGCTAACGACGCACATAAATATCTAAAATTAGGAAGGAGAATGGCCGTCTTTTTTTTTTTTTTTTTTTTACTCTGTAACCTACAGATACATGTTGTGTGTATTTCCCCTGCTTTTCCTCTTCCTCCACATGGCAGCGTCATCCAGATCATGACTATATAATGTCAATCCAGAGCCACTTTTATACGTGTGGTTGATGTGCAATATGTGAAGGTCAGACTAGAACCTGTTTGTGCATGTGTGAGACAGGGTTAATATGTGAACGTCTAGCTGGGGACTTTCCTGGATGTCTATGGACATGCAATACAGGTTCATTATTAGCTGATTGTCTGGTCGTGACCCCTGTCAGACATCTGTGAATGTGCAAGGTAAACATCTGTATGTCAGGACCCCCTTTTGGAGGTCTACAGACATCCAAGACAAGTTCAATATCTGAACCAATCTGAAACGTGACTTTATGGTACCATTATAAAATGCAGGTTTTTTGACAGATAGTCTTGTGAAATACCTATGTAAATAAAAAATACTCACATATTATTATGAAAATGTCAATAATAAAGTTGAACTTGTGTAATTATGTCCAAATTTGAAATACTTTACATTAGCAGCCTGTCCTCACTAGAAAAATTAAAAATGATGACAATACTAGTTATTATTATTATCCTCACGTGACAATAATGTCATCATGTCCATATGTACTGGTGCAGCAGAGATATCTATATAATATAAAGAATACACAAAAGCTACAAAAGTAGCTTCACTTTTCTATTAGGACATGAAACGGGTTATCTGTATTTATATTTTGTCTGTAGATTTGGACCCAGAGAAGATGACTGCACAAGGAAGAGCTGTATTTTCAAATTCTGGCGTTTTTTCCTCCTGATTTTGGCTCCTGCAGCTTTAAGTATATAACTTGTTGTTGCTGCTCAACTTCCTGACAGATTCCACTTTCCACCAGATCCAGCTGCGTCACATTACAGCAGTGTCACAGCTTCCGGAGTTGATCATGGCCACTCTACACACTGCTGCGGTTTCCACCAGTCCCACAACCGGCTCGCCACACCGCTTCACTAAAGACACACGGAGAGTCTATTTTTGACGGATGCGCTTCATGACTGCATCAAGCAACACAGAGTAGATGAGACGTGCACGAAAGGCATAGAGTATCTTGTCATTTTTCAAAATAAATCACCCTGTGCAGACTCCCGATTGTATAAAATCACTATATCAATGTCAATAATGAACACAACATCGAAATACTGATATGAAATAATTATGAGGATGAATATATTTTTGACAACTTAAACACAACCACAAATATTTGATCCATGTTGTTTATAACTCCACTTAACTGTATTAACTTCGTCTGTAAGTTACAGCAGAACAGTACAAGCAATTAAAACAGACAAAAAGAAACCATTTTACTGCATGACCTATTTTATCTATAGTTGAAGCACCAAACATCAAATAAAAATGACCAAACCAGGAAACCAGACAGACGTGACGTGTCACTTCTGAAAGACTCCTGGTGTGAATTGATGCTCTGCAGAGGATGGAGCTAAACTCTGTTGGAGCCATGATGCAAAGCAGCCAGATCCGGTGGAAAAGCCAGGGTAAAGCCTCGGCATCTGCTGTGGTTTTTAGTCATTTTTCCGCTCTAGTGTGTACAGAGCAGTCCAAGAAAGACAACATAAAACCATTAAAGGTAAAGTATGTCACATTTTCCTTAAAAATCAAAATCTTTCTGCTCTTGTCACTTACTGCACAGTTGTGTCTGAGAGACAAAACTCTGGACAAAGCACACACACACACACACACACAGATCTTTCACCTCTAACAGACCTGTCAGTGACACACAGCAGAAATGAGGACGCTTGTGCTTTGACTGTATATTAGAGAGAACATTCCCTTAGAGTTTTGCTAAGATGTGTGTGTGTTTATAAAATATAACCACTGTGACACAGTGCTCACCCTCCCCATTCAGTCTATCGCTCCTTGCAGAGTGCAGAGGAGGAGCCAAGTTTGAACATTTCTGTTCACAGACACACGCCACAAATGTTACATACTTTACCTTTAATTTTGAACTAAAGCTGATGTTTGTAATTGACATGAAAATGCAGGAAAGACATCATGAAAATGTCCACAACATTAGATTGGCGTATTTCGGGTGTGTCTTGCCTAGGTGGGTTACTGCTAACATTGATCTACCTGTATGATTGTGTTCCATCTTACTTTCACTCATACACAAGACCCTGAAATACGAGAACTCACTACCAACTCTAAGGTACAAAGTCAACATTTCCCCTCACAGTCACACTTTCAGCACAGCAGACTGAACAGACTGATCAGCGTTTCATCAATGGCATGATGCATTGGGTGGATTTACTTCATTAGATGCTCCAAAGAAAACAAAGCAGGAGCCGTGGAGGCTAAATTCAGGACATGACAATGAATATATTACACTCATCAGACAAAAAGAGATGTCTAATTCCTAATAATCTCCTGTTAAAATAAATAGTTAAATAATGATCTCCACTTACGTTTATTTTTATTATACCCTGATATCACAAAATACGTCTCATAGGGCTGTACATAAAATAAAAAACAATAATAGACAAGAATTTGAAATAAATTATACATAAAAGAAGCTAAAATTTATATTAAGATATTAAAAGTGAGGTAAGATTGAACTAAAACATGAACTGCGAGATTGCTTTTTTTTCTTATATTAGTGCAAGAACAAAACAGTGGTGACAGGTTCAATAGTGGTGGAAAAAAACAGAGGAAAAACAAAAAACAAACACATTACAATGAAAAAAAAATTAAAGAGCAAAGCTATATATTGAAAAAGTAAATATCATTACCGCTATCATACCTGTACCTGTATTGCATAAGTAGGTTATGTTAAAGGAGTAATATGAAAAGAGTAAAGTAAAATAATACAAAAATGTTTTTTGCACTTGCTTGAGTTCTGATGTAGTGAACATGAAACCCAGGTAACCGATCAGCTGATCAGACTGATCCCCAGCGTCCTGGATGTTCACATAAAGCACTAACACATGATGTAGTACAACAGGTAGTGTGGACTGATGAAACCAAATTCTCATCCATGAAAAAAATAACTCCCATTTGAGATGGAAAACAGCAACAGAAGGCTCTACTTATTTTCTGTTTATTAGAGTCATGTTTAATATAGCCTCCCCTACATTCTGATGACATGGCACAGCCAAGTTTATTCACTTCAAACCAGTTTGTGGAAACAGGCAAAATCTGTTTTCTTTTTTGTTACTTTTCCAACAGTTCACCTCATTTGACATTTTATGGGAACATGGCTACTGTTGGTGCTGTAGAGGAGCAGAAGACAGACACTGAATTACGGAAAAACCCACCCACAACCTGTTCATATATGTCAGTGTACAGACTGTTACCATGGATGTGGACAACCGAGACAGTAATGTCAATAAATGGCCCGCTCTCACCACAAAACAGAAGTGCTGCCACCATCCATCCATCCATCCATCCATCCATCCATCCATCCATCCATCCATCCATCCATCCATCCATCCATCCATCC
>JAPQRN010001040.1:0-13939 GCA_037367275.1 Coranthus polyacanthus | reverse complement strand
CATTCTCTGTGTTCTGTGGCGATTCAAAAGGCGAAAGATTTTAGTCCAGTTGCAGGGGAGCCCGACTTTCCTCAGAGCAGCGTCCTGGGGAAAAGGCAGTGGAGAGAAGAGAGGGGGTAGAGAAATATCGGTCCTAATGATTTTTTTTTTTTTTTTGTGTGTGGGGCTGGGCTTTTTCTTTTTTATTGATTAGAAAGAAATTAATTCGCGGGGGCAACCCTCGTGTTCCGACTCTCCCTCTCTCTCCCTCTCTCCTCACTTTCTCTTTACCTCTCTCTCCCCTATCCTCCCTTGCTCCTTTGCTCCGCGGACGAATGGCGTTGTGTCTTCTTGCCTGCTCTGCATGTTGTATTATCGCGGGAATATTTGATTCGAAATGTGCTCCGTGTTATGCATATGCGGAAGTCACGCAGCATCCGAGCACCTGCAAACGCATACTGTCCTCGTCAGCGAATATTATAGCCTAGGCGTTACAGTCGTCGGTGTATATGTGGTCGTTGTCATTGTTATTATTAAATGCTGTGGGTTTTGGTTTGCCGCTTCCATTTGAATCCGTGCACATCTGGCTGCATGCAGGTTACGGCTTAATAGAAGCAATAATGTTGCATTTTACACGGCTTGGGTTATGTACACTATTTGCACGCTATTGTCCCGTTGTCTCCTCTTCAGTCATTACCCCCTTTGTTGTTGTGTGTGTGTTTTTTTCTTCTTCTCGCAATTATGAAAGGCCACAGCTGATTTGAGCGCTCTTTACGCACAGGTGGGCGTGCAGGCCACCGTGTTAATGGGCAACCTGTGTCTTAATTTGTGCATAATGTAGCCTGTAACGCCGCGGTTTACGGCGAAATTCACTGGCGCTGGGAGGTTTTTAATCAATGTGGTCGATATGTGCTCCTCGGTATTCCCGATGCCCGCAGATAGCACAATATCACCTCAGCGCGGCGAGGGCTGATACGCCGCCGAAGGGAAATCGATGGACAGACTGAGTTAATTATGAGAAAATCAATTAAAAGGAGGGGATCCATGGGCTTTATAAGGCCGAGCGGGGAGCTCGCACCGGCAGAGGAAAGGAGACGAGCGGGCGGAGGACACTTCCCATCCGGTGCTTTGCCTCTCCTCCTCTCCGCTGCGTCCCCGCTGTCCGCTGGCTGCCTCCGCGGTCCCGGATGATGATTTAACTTCATAATTTAACTACTACGTTACGATATCGATTCAAGCTCACGTCAAAGTCCCTTCATCACATCATTTGCCACCAAAATATAGCTGGGACATCTATATCTGAGGTGTAATTCATACAGCCTGTGCACATGGAGGACACTGGCCCCTAATCCTCTGCTGTTTTTGATTTTAACACGCATCACATCCGTTTCTGATCGACTTTTGCCGTCCATTAATGTTGCACACTACAAGATCATATTTAGGCTCACTTAAGTAACAGCAGACTCTCGCTCGAGTCCTCGAAATAAATTGCATTGATATGGTGCGTTCATGCTCGTTAATAACACGGCAAAGGGGCCCGTGTGGTTGCATATTTGATTTTGGGGGATGTAAAATCTTAAACCTGCATTATAATGATGTTACAGTGTGTGTGTGTGTGTGTTTGCAGCTTGTCAGAGTTTGCAGTCAGAAACGCGTGTGGTGAATCTCGTGCGTGCATGTGTGTGTGTGTGTTTCCCTCTTGGTTATGTAAATGGGCAATTCTAAGTGTGTTTCCTCGAATGTGTTGGACATGAAGTTCAAAGTGGGAACAGCAGAGTGTCAGTACATCAGGTAGCTTCCAAACGTGGGGAGCAACAAAAAAAAAAAAAAAAAAAAAAACACAAAAAAACGCATTACGTGACCTTAAACCCCACGAGACCGCGGGACACACGTTTTGGTCAGCAGTTCTCCTTAAAACTGCAGCTCCAAAGGGAAAGAGAGAGACACCACGCTTTAGTTTTATTCATCCCTGTGTCATTTTACGCCACCTTTCACTTATTGCATGGATGGATTTAGAGGAATGTTTAAAAAGTCCCTCTGACTGCATATTCTCAAGGATGTAATAGGCTAATTTATGGACAGTGGCCCTAACTTTGTCATAATAAAAATACTAAACTGAAATTGTTTAGGCCCAGGCCTATACGTGTTCGGATATTTTCTTAATCCTGGCTTGATGAAAAGAGTTAATTACATTTTCACTGTAGGTTTGGGCACGCAGCTTGTGTCGTGTAATAATATGAATCATTAGTGAAGGCTCCTGCAGGGATTGTTTTTTGAGGCATAACGCCTTCTTCATCGTTTTATAGCAAATTAATATCAGTAACATTTTCGATGCAAAATTGCGTGTGTTCGTGTGTGTGTGTGTGTGTGTGTGCGCGTCCGTGGTAAGCTTTTATATTTAATATATCCTTAATGTGCTATTTGCAAATGCCTTGAACAATCGCTGAAAATGAAGTTTGAATTTCAGAATTTAACGCGAACTTCGTGTGCATTGTCTTGCAGCCCTGGTGAGATTTAAACTCTGTTCAACTCTGAATATTTAAAGTCGAAGCTGAAGGAATAAGCTGAGCCGAAAGTTGCTCCTCACTCAAGTTTTTCATTTCAGTTTTCCTTTTTAAACTGACAGTTTACAGAATCAATGTGCAAATATGCAGCAAATATGTAAATTTCCATGCAGATGTTTTTTTGGGTTTTTTTTGCATATTAATTCTTTTGAGACCAGTATTCCGAGTTCACAACTGTAGACATTGTTGAAGTTAATCTTTTTTTTTTATACGGGATGAGTTTAATAAGTCATATGCATATAAGCTATTATTTAAATGAAAGTACTGATTTATTATATCTATTATTGCGGTCTTACTGTCTGTATTTAAGTAAATTGAGAGCACAATCCGCCAGCAGTTTAGGAGTCTTTAAATGATTCATGTAGAACTTATTGAACTTATTGAAACCCTCTGCAGTTTAAGAATATTAGAAATTATTTCTCATATCGGCCTATAAACCATTTTGATTTTAATGCATTTAATTCTATTTTATTTGAACGATAAGCTCTGCGTATTACACGTATTTAAGATGTTATTTAATAGATTACAATTTCGCTTGCAGGCACAAGCAGTGGAAACACACATTTAAACTACCTGATCGATTAAAACGACGGAGAAACGCACACAGACGGGTGCAAAATATGATCTTTTAAAAAAACAGAAATTTCACAATGAGTTCTTTGATAATACGAACGTGTAAAATGAATAGCCTTAGTTTCTACACGAGAATAATAGCGAAGGTAAAAATGCAAATCGCTCAAGGTAGAAATACTGCGGTTTAGTTTAGTAATTGCAGTTTTAGTTGAGTATTTATATCTAAACTAAAAGTCAAATCAAACGGGATATTGAAAGGCTCAGGTGACGACATCTGCAAAAAAAAAAATTAGACAAACCATACATAAGAAGTAGCTGCGAGCTGGGAATCACGACGTCTGTGTAAAAATGATCTTTCTAAAAAAAAAAAAAAAAAAAAATCCGCGTGGGGTTTTGAGAGCAGTTTGTTTCAGGGAAATAATTATCGATATTTGATAGATAATCCGGGCCGAGATGGATATCACAGTGAAAAGCCCGCAGATGAGCTGGGGCTGTTTGTGCAGAGCTGGCATCGTGACACCCTGTCCCTGCACCTTATCGACTTGAAACAGACCGTACAGCTGATACGTTCAATTTTATGGTTTATGTAAAAGTCCACGCAGCCTGTCCGATAGCTCCCTCCATAAACGGTTTACTGGCACAGTTTGGACTTCTATCATCCCTGTGCGCTTTTGATGTGGCTTCTCTATACATTTTTTGACACTGTCTGGTCGTCCATACGTCCAGTCAGTATCAAGCACCGCAGGCCGTGCAAAATTAATCAATTTTCTGCGCACGACTCCCTTCCAAAATAGTCTTGCGGCCCGGTGCACAATGCGGTAATGACCCGCGGGTCAAAGGTCGTCTGGCCAGTTCCTCAATTAAGGCGGAAAGATTGCAGTTGCACGATGCATCGTTTTTTGTGTGACAAGAAGGGACCAGAAGTGACCGGTATACGAAATATATGAATATAGAATTTCTAAAACAAACAAAAAAAAAAGGAGCCTTTATTAAGAAAACTTTCAGCCTTAGTGAAAGAGGAATTGCTAGAGTGTAAAGCATGCAGTTCAATTAATTTATTAACAATGTTTACTTCAAATACTCTTACTAAATAGGCTGCTTGCATAAATACATTTGAAATGTATATTTTTATGGTTATGATTAATTGTAGGTCGTAGTGAACTAAACCAGGTTTTATTTTAATTTAAAATAGCCTTTATATTTTCACGTAATTCAACTGGAAAAATCACACAGGGTGGAAACATGAAGAATTTAAAAAATACATATTTTCTCTCTGTTGTTAAAATAGGAGGAACTTAGTGGATATTTTCATGAGGTTGGTTTTGAAGTAGAAAACAAATAAGGGGTAACATTTTTTTCTTTTTTAAAAAAACCCCCCTCTTTTATCTTTTCTGGTGTTTTTTAAATTGGATTGCCTGTGTGAGTGCAGGTTATCTTGTCTGTCTGTCCCTGTGAACGCTGCTTTTTCCTCCACATAATCAGGTATCAATTGTGGTTATTGAATCTAATCAATGAGCAATTCACGATCATCGCAGCATCGATTAGCTGATAAATGGGGGTTGGATTAATCATCCGAAAACATCCTATGGTCGATGGCGTTGCCTTTCTGAACCTGACCGTTCAGTACAGCGAGCCGCACAGGCATGGCTTCACCAGCACAGACAGGACTTCAATAAGTGACAAGAGAGAAGTGATAAATCGATCAAAAATGACCACAATGAAACGGGCCTCTTGTGAGGCCACACATGTCCATTATGTGATTGTGTCTGTGGGTTTGTGGTTGGAATACATCAAGGGCCCCGGGGTCAGAGTTCAGCTTCATCCCAGACTGATGACCCTCCAGACTGACTGACCTTTGGGGGTCTAACAGCTGGGGGAGGAGGACCAGCCAGGAGGAGCAGAAAGGGTTGGGAAAGATAGAATTAGAGAAAGTGAAATTTAGGACGGAAAGGTAAGAGAGTAAGAGCGAAGGGAAATCTAAATCAGCAGGGGACGAGGCAGAGGTGGTTACCACAGTGGACCTTGAATATATCCTTGTGGTTTTTGTTGATCTATTCTGTATGTGGTCTCCTCTGGTTTTGGTGCTTGGCTCTGGTTTGAAGCAGTGAATTAACACCTGACCTCGGCTTCTGACCCTACCCCCTTCCTCTAGCTACCCCCTCCAGATTAGCAAATATGTGCTATCTAGCTTGGACACACAAACACACACGCACGCACACACACACACACACACACACACATATATATATATATATATATACGGTAGCACAGAATCGCAATCATGTACACATATAGGTACTTAATGTTTAGTGAGTAAAAAAAGAATAATGCAGCATGTGTTCAGTGCACACACAACCTTTGCACATCCCTTCATATGTCCACCATATAATTCCCCCGAGTGAAGCCTCAGTGTGTCACTGTTTGTCACCCTAACGGTCAGTCTGTAATGACTACCTCCCCCAACACAATGACCAGGGAGGCAGGCTCTCCCCGCATATGCTGACCCTCATCCATTTTACCTGCAGGACGTAGCCCAGTGTTGGCCCCACAGCTTTGGACCCGGGACATGCTCGCTCTCGGACACCCCGCCACACCCACAACCTGATATTTTACCTGCGGTTTACAGTGAAACCCTTAAAATCACAGGGTTAGGATAGCGAGAAAACATAGTCATTTCCCTTTTACGTGTCAGGTTTAATTTTCAGTTTAATTTTTAAGTAAGGAGGCCAAGAGATGAAAAATAATGTTGCCTCCACAGTCCACCGTAAAACACTGGAACCAGCGGAGTCGCTCGTTTACAGCTGTATTAGCACATGCTGCAGTTCTTCATTTTTTTATAATTATGAAACTAAGCTCTAGTAATGTTGACTTAGGTCTATCGCTGCAAAAAATGAAAATGACCAGGATACAATATTACAATTATTTGACAAAAAAGATCCTGCGTTGATCCACGTTGCTTTCAAAATGAAGACTACGTGAGCAACGTGAAAATCAAATTACAACTTGACCGGGAGACAATAAGTTCACTTTTCTGCTACGGTTCATCAATTATACAGATTTGGAGCTGATTTATTATTTAGACATTTTTTTTCCCATATTCTTTAAAAAGAAGTGTTTTTAAATTTAATATACAGCATTTAATGTCAGGCCATTTTTACACATTTTTGCACCTGTAACCGGCAAGTGTGTATTTTTTTCTTGTTTATTATCATAATTGGAAAATCTGTTTTTTTTTTAGCCGCGTATTTTGCCACTGCTGTGTTGTTTAAGGTTCTAAGAGCAATTACCCACAGAGAACACTGGGATGGCCTGTTTGTTTATTTATGATATGAGTCATTTAGTTTTAGTTTGACCAGATTTCAGGGGCTTCTCCTCATTGTTGGTCACCGATGCAGCCTGAGCACCCATTTCATCTCGTGTCCAGCAGGAATCAAACACTCATCAGACCGTTTTAGCGGTGTACCGTACGTATTGACCATCGCAGCACCACATCCCCTTACCTCTCATCCCATCTTCCCTTCAGGCTGTCGTGCCGAACTGATGGCCGCTCTGTCCGATAGGTGAAAGGGGATGTGTGCTTGGGCTGGTCAGCAGAACTTGTAGTGGTCGCCCTCTGCCTGTGAGTGTCAGCAGAGAGCAGCCGGTGTGTCTGGCTCGATTAGGTTTCCTACCTATCTTCCCACTGTGTCAGACAGAGGAGGAAGGCAGCAGAGAGGGGGAGAGCAGCGGGAAGTTGCCCAGAGGAGAGGGAGGACAACAGAGGAAGCAGGAAAAATACATCTTTTTATCCCTGCTCTCTCCGTCAAAAGCCCTGTACAGTTGCTTTTTCAGTGTCTCTTGCTCTGCTGTTTTCTTCACCTCTATCCCGCCCGCCTCTCACTTTGTCCTTCTCTAAACCAAACCCCTAATCCTCCTCCTTTTACCCCACACTCGTTCCTTAATCCTAAATCTCTTCTTCCCTCTCTGCCAGGCCTTTTTTTCAATTGTTCTCCCCGTACCTCTCTGTTACCCACCTCCTCCCTCTTCTTCTTACTGTCTATCGCATCTGAACATGCCACTTCTCAGCATAACCCTTTTACACACTCCAAATGACTGCACCACACCTTATTTTCTCTTCTTCATCTTCAGCCCTTCTCATTTTTTTCCCCCCACTCTGTTGTTTTTCTTTGTTAGCATACACGCATCCTCTTTTTGGCACCGCATCTCTACGCAACCTCTCTTTTTCTATTTGTTGATCACCATCCATCTTAAGGTCTTATTTATTTGTCGTTAATATCATAGTAATGTCGGGAAAAAAATTCATTAAAGCTTCAGGGAAAATATATTTCATATAGGAACAAGTACTGTGCAGTTGTCACAATGCTCCTGCCAGTGATTTTTTTTGTGTTCGTATCCTGAGCAAGCTCAAGCTCACACCAATTTTAGTCACTGCGGCCATTTTGTTAGATGTGATCAATTTTCTGTGATTTGGTCTCAGTGATTTCCAGTCCGTCAGTTTCTCTGTTGTGTGAGATTTGAGCTGTGTTGCCACGTGTGGCTCAACGTTTTCAACCTTTCCTGAAATCTAAACGAGAAATATAAGTTTGGACTGTGAATATGATGGCATAATCAGGCACTGATTTAGCCTTTATAACAAAATGGGTGGATTTAATTAACTTTTTTCTTTTTTTTGTGTGTGTGAAAAGGAGAGGAAATGATGTTACAACCGCATTGAAAAACTACTTTCACTTACACAGTTCGACTTTTTTGTCAAGAGAGCAGGCTGTAATTTCACCCCTGAGTTTAACCACACAATGTTTCACAAATAGTGTTTCCGTGCCACCTCAGCACCGCTCATATTATTCAGATAACAAGAGAGCTTCTGTCATGTCCTACAAAATAGGATATGTTTTCTTAATCTGTCAATGGCTCCGGCCCTGAAAGACTTCATTTTGGCTGAGCAATGAAAGGCTCAAAAACATCAATATGGCTGAGCAGGATAAGAAGAAAGAGCCATATTCCAAGTCTGTATCACATTCCCTCCATATCCTCCTATTTGTATGGTGCAGATATTGGGTCTCAAGCGAGAAATCAGGATTCCATTCTCTCAGAATGGCAGCATCCGTCTGTTGAAGTGGAATAGGAATGTTATACGGAACCAATGCATCTGGATACTGCCTGGACATCTCAACAATACCACCACGCACTTCCTCTCTCTCCCGTTCTATTCCACGTGTCTCTCGCTCTCTCCATAACTTTCTCGCTCTCCATCTCCATCATAACCACAACAGAGTGGAGCGAAGAAGTGTGGATTAGGCCTAGATGTAGAATCATGTCGGGCTCACGCCGTGTCCACCATAGAAATAAAGTGTGTGACGGGGGAAAAAAAAAAAAAAAGCGTCAAAAACCAAAAAAAAAAAACCAAAACCAAAAACAAAATGCAGTCCACTTCATACGCCTCTCACTTCCATTCTCTTTGTGCGTTAAATGTGTGAAAAAGGATTGCTGAAAGGGTGTCAAGAAGCAAGACGAAAGAGATAGGAAGAGACAGACAGTTATCCTTTCTTTGCCTTGCCTGTCACACTACAATGTGCATGGCTGATAACTAAGTCAAAAAAACATGCACGGACTAAGTTAAGCTTTTCAAATAACTTGTACCTCTGAATAGGATTTAAAGGGTGTTTTTTATGCAGCTTCCTGTGGTTGATCAGTGCTGTTCCCCTGTCATGCTGTGAGAATTTCGCATTGGTATACAGTAATTCGGCGCTTTTGCATTGTCAATGGATAAGTTTTGGTTTGCAGAGTGTAATGTATATGGATGGGGTTTGCGGCTGTATTGTAGTCCGGAACTGTCAGTGCAGAGAACAGTCTCAACACTGCAGACAGTGATTTCACCAATGTACAGTCGCTGCCTTTGCCTCCTGCCTTTTTTCCCCCCTCACTCATCCTATTTTCAGCCTTTCATTTTTTACACAAGGGGAAAATGAGGAAGAACAAAACCAACATATGAAAACTAAAACATGACAGAGATGCGAGGGGAGGGAGGAGGGAGGAGAGGAGGAACAGAGGAAGGAGAGGCAATCTCAGAAAACAAGAGGGCTTTCAAAAGTAAGGGATGAAAGCTAGTCAGGCTGTTATTTTTGAAAAATGATCCTTGTGTAGTGCTCCTCTTAAGAGCCAGGTACATATTATTTTATCTTCCTGAGGAGACTCAGCGAGGTGTTTTGGCACAAAAAAACTCAGAAATGGTTTCTTTTAAGTTGCGCCATTTATTGTGCGTAATGTGTTTTTTGACAGATGTATTTTAAATCACTTATCACTTTTACTGTGAATGGGTTCTCTCTGATCAGCAGTCTGGATTATATTTAAAGGCACACCATGAAATCCTTTAAGATTCTGAACATGCATCTGCTGCTTATTAATTATACTGACAACCACTTGTTCAGAAGCCTCTTTTAATGTTAAATCTCTCCCTATATATATATCAGTCTGAAGAAGTGCCACCATGTTACAAGCAAACACACACTCTCCCTCTGTAGCACATACTCCCACTTTCCTTAATGGAGGGTACTGCCGGCTGGTCACTGACTGAAGCCTGAATTAGAGTGAATTTGGTGTCCACACAGAGTCATTTTGAGTCCCCCCTTTGACCCTTAAAGCCAGGAATCCCACAAAAAAAAAAAAAAATAAGAGGCATGTGATGTGATGTCGAACCGGAGGAAAGAGAAAATCTAAATAGCTCCTGGCGGCGACTGAATCCGCAGACGTTGCAGTCGGAGGCCAGTGTAATTGTTAAACACCTTTTTCTTGTATTGCCTACTGCCTGTATTCCTGGATTGGGATTCTTTTTTCATCACACCGCCAGACAGATAAAAAAAAAAAAATGTCTGAAAGGACATCTGTATAGCTATATAGAAATATTTTTAAATGAATGATATAATTTGTAGGATTAGCAGTAAGTGTTTTTTTTTTTTTCTTCCCTAGTTCGATACTGTCAAACCCTTAAATACCCTTTGAGCATCTGTGTTTAGGTCTTTCCGTTGTCAGTTCCCCACAGATGTTTGCATTGGAATGTGCTTTAAGTGTGTGTGTGTGTGTGTGTGTGTGTTCAACATGTGTCTCCCGTATCAATAGGTTAATAGCTGAGATGTCAGTTTCAGTGACTGGCTGATTAGTTGCGTGTTCACTAATCCACACTGGGGCGGGGAACTATTGGCTTTCCCATTGATTTTAGCGTGGTGAGCAGGCAGAAGATAGAGAGAGGGGAGATCTATTGATTGACCCCAAATTAGCTTCCCCCAACCACCACACAGCCACAGCAACCCGTCCTGTTGTTCCCGCGTTCAATTGCAGTTCCCTCATTGGATCTGCACTTTCGCTATGACTGGATGTCTTCCTTTTTGATGTCGGTGATTTGAGAGTGCTGCTTGTTTGTGATTCAGCGGTTAGTTGACTGGCTGTCGGGCAAGGATGAGCGCTATACTGTACTGTGTCTAAACACGGGGAAGCTGCTGGTTTGGATGCCTTTGATGAACCAAACTGTGCCACTTTCAGAAGGAAGAGTATTACTGCTCTGTTTGTGATCACAAACCGTAACCTGATTTCTAACCCTTAACTCTGTCACTTGTTTCTTATTCTTTCTGACTGATCCAGAATATTCACAAAAAAATCCTGCAACTTTTCTCCTCTGATGTCCTTCGTGATTGTCACCCGGCTGCATCATATTCTTCCTTTTTGCTGTTCTTTATCTTCATTTCTGTCCCTCGCTTCCTGCACCTCCCTCCAATTCCTCTTTCCCTCAGTCTAAGCTTTGAGCTTTTTTCTCCTGAGCCTTTCCTTCCCATATATCACTCCATCTCATCCTTCTCTGTCTGCCTCTGATATTCCTCTTTAGGTCTCCTTCCCTCTGTCGCTCGCCCCTTCTCTCCCCTGTGTCTATGTAAGCAAGAGAGAGGAGGTTGTTAAACATTTTTCTTCCCTCTTAATTGTTTTGACTGGGCCGATTGGCATCCCGATTAGGCCCATTGATTTCCTGGCGCTAAGTGCATTGATTTTTAAATTTCTTATTGATCCCCGCTCTAAATCTCCCGCACACTCCCCTCACACAGTCTTACCGTTCACTGGGGCAGAGATGGAGAAAGGGATTGAGAGGAGAAGAAGATAGGGAGACGGAAAAGGAGAGAGTTAGGTGTTAGGTAAATACACTGACCGTTGGCAGTATAGTGAATTAACAGAGTAAGAGGAAAAGGGAGAGCGGGAGGTGAGGAAAAAAAACAAAGTGATGGGTGCGGGGAGGTCGACTGAAAAATCATCCCGACACACAACACGCAGAGAAGAAGAAACAAATGAGCAAACACTGGTAGATTTCCATTCATATGGATCTTTAAGCCAAGTGAGATTGAATTTACACTGTATTCTCATGATTTAAACCTTTTATTTTCAACACTTGTGGGTTTATCCTGGCCAGAAAGGTGTGAAATGCAAACTGGATCAATAATTTTGTAATTATTATAAACACCGGGAGGGACAGGCAGCGGGTTTCCTGGCTCTGGAGCTGTCTGGATGGAACATGTTCATCTGTGAAGAATGAGTCACTTTATGGGTGAACAGAGGTTTATGAGGGATAGACAGATATTGGAAATGTCAGAGATGGAATGGAGTGTTTTGTCTTTGCCTTGCTATTTCACATGGTCTGCAGAGCCTACTGGAGACGTGTGTGTGTTATTTCTGGCTTACGACTGTGTTAGGCTTTAGAGGCCCGCTGGACTCCGAATCTTACATGCCCACTGGTGTTTCTCTGAAGGTGCTGGACCTAATTGGCTGTATCCGAGTCTCTCTTTCTCTCTCTCTCTCTCTGTGTGTGTGTGTGTGTGTGTGTGTCTGTGCGCACTTCAAATTTCTATACATTTCTATATATTTCTAGAAACTGTACATGAACTAAGCTGTCTCCTTTTGAGTCTTTTAAAAAAAATGCGTGTTGCTGCATCTGCTTGTTTGTATATTTGTGTGTGTTTGTGTGTGTGACTGTGACCTTTTCTTGGCTTAAGTGTTAAGGCTCAAAATTCAGACATTCAGTTGATAGCATTTTCTTTTTATAGCCTTCATACTTGACCAAATTGCGGTAACCTTTTCTAAAGTCTTTTCTGTCTCAGCACGCAGTTGAGTGCCTTGCACAACACACAATATATGGACCATATGTACCATTACGGTGTTGCAATTACAATTTACTCTCCGTAGATCCACTTAAGATAAGTGCTTTCAAATGGCAAGCAAGAAAACGCAACTATTGTCAGCAGCATGTAAGAGAAAAACTTCAATGTGACTATCATAGTCAGAGATGATGTAATCCTGCGCTGCGCTGGCATTAAATGTATGAAGAGTGCTCTTTAATAGCTGTGTTATTATACTGAAGCTGGCAATGACAGTAATGATGAAGATGACACCGAGAGGAGCCATGTTTTGCTTTTAATATAAGTGCATCACATTTGTTTACATTTTCTGCCTGCACTTTTCATCAGCAGGAAATTTAAAATAACATATTATCTCACAGCAGGATGTGTGTTGGATAGACAATGAGAGATAAAGTGTTTAAAATGCATACGCTGGGCTGAGCTGCTGTTTGCTTTGTAGTGATGGGGTCCATGTTTGCTCTGGTGATAGGGATTGCCTTACAGCACATGCTCTTGTGCATGCACACATGCACACACACACACACACACACACACAATATATATGTTTGTTTGAAAATGGATGGATAAATGATAAATACATGTCTTTACAGATGTGAGATTACATATGTGCAAACGCACACGGCTCAAAGTGGCTGATGGTCACTCTTCCTCTGCACTTTTTTTTTTTTTTTTTTTTTTTAGATCAGAAGTAAGAACCTGCAGACTCAGCACACACACACAAAACCATCTGACAAACGGACGTGTCCCTCTTAGCTCATGCACGTATACACATATGATCGAGACGGCAATGAACGCACTCACACCTACAAAATGTCCTTGCACCTCTAACACACTTTCATGGACAGACACACAGACATATCGTCCATTACACACTCAAAACGTAACCTTGACCTGTCGTACTCCCAGCCTGCAGTCTCATACATACTTCATTTGTCCACACAGGGTTGTCACACACACACTGAGATACACTTTTGACTTGATCAGATGCGCACTGACAAACACTGAGTGTGTATCAACATAAATGTTTAGTCTTGTCAAAAAGTAAGGGTCACTACTCTAAACGAAACTATAGCTTACATTTTAGGAGACTATGTGGTGACTTGAAATATAGAAATGAATGGATGGGACCTTTTGAACAAACTGTGTCCTTCACATGTTGAGAATATTTGATAATGAATAATAAAGGACAGATTTTTTTCCTTGCAAATTAAATTGAAGCTCTTTGAAGTCATCCAAATGTCTCTATAAAATTAGAGCAGATCCTGGCCTACTTGGTGATAAATTTCACTGTCAAAGACAAATTTGAAATAAATCTCTCGCCATGGACTTCCAGTGTGTGTCGCACTCTGATAATTTCCACAATATCCTCTGCAACCCCCAGGGGCAGATTTTTTTTTTCCTCTTATTTCTCTCTCCATCCTCTCCTGTTTGTTTCTATCCCTGTAAAATGCTGGTTGCTTTGCTGAAATACTGCAGTGCTTTATCTGCCCTTTTTTTCCTCCCTTTAGTCCCCCCTCTCACTCTTTTTCCTCCCCTCGCTGTCTCTCCTGGA
The DNA here is from genome assembly GCA_037367275.1 of Coranthus polyacanthus. Lineage (NCBI taxonomy): Eukaryota > Metazoa > Chordata > Actinopteri > Kurtiformes > Apogonidae > Coranthus > Coranthus polyacanthus. The sequence continues at coordinate 101 of JAPQRN010001040.1, read as the reverse complement.
TGGGTTGGGTGTACAACCTTCGCCCCTCCCCCAGAGCATGAGTTCTACTGTTGAACTCGCAGCAGAAGAAGAATGAGACGCAACCAGATGACATCATCAAA
>JAPQRN010001039.1:0-13940 GCA_037367275.1 Coranthus polyacanthus | reverse complement strand
TGCTAGCTGTGCTTTCTAACGCTAAGCTAAACATGCTCTTGTGTATTAAGTATCATGATAGAAGTGGCTGTGAAAACTGGTAATGGTTATTTCTTACAACTGTTTACTGACATACACACTGGATTAATAAAGAAAGATTAAAAGGAAGACTGTTTAGTGGGTGTTTTTACTGACAGCTCCTGAACTTGAAAAAAAAAAATACATCATCATTTATAAATGATGATGTATTTTACATCAGGGTCAGTATTGCAGGTTATAAATTGTAGTAACTCCTTAGTAAATGCTTTAACACGCTGACTGATAAAGGGACAAGATAAAGCTATAAAACTAGCAAGATCTGAGGTTTAACAGAATAGATAAATAAAAGTTGCAGCAGTAACTTTACCTGCCGAATAGTGAGCCAAACTAAGGCATGAAACATGTAGGTCATATGTTATAATTTCATTGTAATCGTTTATTAATGATTTATAAAGTGTATATGAGTAGTCTTATTGTAAAGTGGTGGCCTAACTGGTCCCTTTTATTGTTATATTATTCTGTCCTAATAGATTATATATGGTCATCAAATATAGAAATTATACATCATGTCACTGTACATAATGATATGCTCTTTGATTGTGGTCTGTATTCTTTAGGCACCTCTCTGGTCCAGCACCTGATGACAATCCTCATCAGGGAACACAACCGTTTGTACTCAGGGAGGGAACAGGAGGGACCCACCATTCCTCAGACAGAGCTCCCTGTCCAGGGACATCAGCTCCAGCATCGCAGCTTAGGAGCCTGGATCTCCGAAGAGGACCTTCAGAGCTGCCCAGTGTCCAACCCCGACCAAGACCTGCACAGCAGTGCCTCATCTCTGGATGCCAAATTGTGTGCAGCCATCACTCCCACCCAGACCCCTAATCCAAACCCTGGACCAAAATTTGGGTCTTCATCAGGGAAGGGAGAGACAGTGGTCAGCCCAAGTAAACAAGCCAAGGCCATGCCTTCCTGGAAGTACTCATTCAAAAGCTCCTCAGCACCTCGTTCCCAGCCACAAGGTAAGCAAAGCAGTGGCGGCTCCGTGGCAGATACGACCAGCATCTCTTCGAGTGGTGGAGGAGGTGGAGGTGGAAGCGGAGGAAACTGGCTGATGAACGGTTTGTCCTCTTTAAGAGGTCACCGACGCACGTCTTCAGGTGAACGTTCTGCCCGTGACCGCGATTCCACTGGTTCCTCACAAAGACTGTCCACCTACGACAATGTCACCACTTCTTCTAGCATGGGGAGTGTCCCCAGTGTAGCCAGCACACCTTGGTCCACCTCCTCTTGTGAGATCTCCGTCCCAGACTCTGGAAGCAGTGAGCCTTCAGCGAGCCAGAACTGTGGAGTGGGGAGTGGAAGTGGAGAAAAGGGGGAGTGGATGGAAAGCCCTAGGGAGATCGACAGGGGAAGGGATGGAGGAATGACGACTGAGCCGAGTTCTGAGCAAGACAGTTGTGAGGCCATGGAGCTGTGCAGTAGCAGTGCACCCTGCAGTGAGAATGGAAACGTGGCTGTAGCAGCTGGAGTGCCATCAATTATCATGTCTGAGGACGGAGATGAGGTAAATGCAACGCTGAGCACTCTGGTAGAAGGACTGAAAGACGAGTTGAAGAACCAGAGGACTGCATATGAGGCCCGGATCAAAAGGTAAGTCTGTGTACTAGAGTTTTGTAAAAGAATGTTACTACTACTAAAGTCACCATCACACCTACTTCATTTAGTCCAGATTTTCAAAATGTGCATGTGTGAAACCTCCCCCAGACTATGGAGCGGCCCAATCAGTCGGTTTTGATCCATCCAGAAGAGTCTGAATCATGAAACTGAACCATGGTTCAGGTCCATGGTTCAGTTCCATGGTGAAAACATTTTTTGGATGGATCAGACTTTCAGACCAATTAGAGGAAGTTTTGCAAGGCTATCGTCAGCCATTAAACAAAAGAAGAAAAAAAATTAACTGAATTAAAATGTATCTGAATTCACAGCATGCTGACGACAGATACACACCTGTCACCTGTCACTGTGAAGTATAGGCAGCACGTATGTACAGTATATCATGCAAAGGACCAAATGTATACAATGTAAAAAAAAATAACCTTGGTTTGGATTTTCAGGTTTGAAAAAGCCCTGGGATTCACCGAAGCAAAACTTTCTCAGATCCTAAATTGTGGCTTTGTTGCTGATTTTGCGAATGTTTAATGTGCTTTGTTGTTTGTCTTTTGTTGTCCCCTCTCAGACTGGAGGAGTCCAGTGCTGCTCTTTGTGCCCAGATGGAGCGTCTGGAACAAGACATGGAACAGGAACGCAAGAAGCAACGCATGCTAGAGATCAAACTGCGAAACTCCGAGCGGGCACGGGAGGACGCAGAGAACCGCAACCGACTTCTGGAGAAGGAGATGGAGGATTTCTTTTCCACACTGGGAGACCTGGCCCTTGGTGCAAGGACTAGCGATATTTAATAGAATACGGGCCCTCGTGTTTGAAAACAGTGGCTGTGACATCAGGGTTTATATTTCTAGGATGGGGCGAAGGGTTGGGTGTCTTTTACAGGCTCACCATAGTGAATCAGGGCATTCCTTCGAACAAAAAAAAAAGACAAAAAAAGAGCAGAAATATGAAGGAGGTCAAATCCAGACTGTGTGGCCCTTATCAGAATCATCTCCAAGTGGGAGGAGTTTCCTCGATGTGCAGTGGTTCTCTTACGCATGCTTGAAATGGAACAAAAAGGAGACAGGTCTTTTAATTAATTCCACCAGACATCAGTGACCTGTGAGACAAGTCCAGGGTTTGTCTTGTGAAGACAGTATTTTAATTTCAAATGTCCACACACGGTGAAACATGATCCAATTTCTCTGACATTCTCTGTTTTGGAGAGCACTGACTTTTTCAACCACTACTTTATTAACAACATTATGTGAATGGATTATGTGGAGAATCTCGTAAGAGACTGTAATGTTGAATGCAGACAGCTGATTGATATTTATCTTTCTATTTATCTTAAAGGAAAAGTTTAACACTTTGGGAACTGTTCTTAGTCACTTTCTAACAGAGATATATATTAGAAAATCACTACCACTGTCCATTCTATGAGGCTAAAGGCAGCAACCACTTGGCTTAAGACAACGTAAGGACACGAAACAGGGTAAAGAGCTATTCTGGTGCGATCCAAAGTAAGAAAAAAATGCTTAGAAATAGCTCCAAATCTCACTAATTGACACATGAAATCTTGTTTAATTCTTACAAAAATGACAAATTGTGATTTTACAGCCAAGTCTTTAAGCTAAGCTAATCTCCTGCTGGCTCTAGTTTCATTTTTAACACACAAACATTTTACCAGTCTAATAAAGGTACTTCCCCAATTGTCAAACATTTCCTTGAACTAAAGGGCCAGTTCATCCAAAATACACACAGTAAAAAAAATCTCTCACCTCTATATATAGTAAAACTTAAGAGTAACAGTTTCTTTCTGTGCCTGGAAAGATATGTTGCTACATTTGGATTTGTTTAGTGTTTAATAAGCACTAGGAACAAAAACTCAAATTGCCTCAGTTTTACGGATGTAGCGGTGGCCAAAGATGACAACAAGTGACCATATTTGGGCATATTTTTAGAGAGAAGTTCAATGTAAGTCTGTGGGATCCAGGCCTTTTTGGAGCCAGCATCTAGTGGCCATCAGCGGTATTACACTTGAGATATTTCAACACTGGTTTCACTTTTGAGTCCAAGTTCTTGCCCCTTGGACTACCCTCTGGTCTCCCTTCAAAGACCCCAAGGCTTGATACGTTTACACCTAAGGTTTGGGATCTTTTTAGTTAGATCATCTTTGGTAGCGGCTACAATAAACATCTCTAACACCAGACAAATAACACAAGGTTAGTGACTTTTTTTTTGGTAATTTGGGTGAATTTGCCTTTAAACTGTACAGTGGTAGCTTTAGCAGAGGTTCCTCCACTAGCACTATCCTTCTTGTCTGCATTTTTACTGCAGACCTTTATTTTTTTTTTTGCTGTAAGTTTACATTTGTATATTGTAAACACAAAATTAGGTTTCAAAAGTGATTTCCCAAACAATTTCTTGTGATCTCAACTTGTGCGATAGCTGCCTCTACACGCTCCTCTCTTCCTCCTCAGGCCCTTCCAGTGCCTCTCCCATCACCATCTACTACATGGTTTCCACGTCCGTTCGACGGCAAAGCCTCAAGACTTCGCTTCGCTCCAATCCTCACAGATGTCAATAAACCTTTAATGTACAGAGCATTTTCAACTTGCCTACTTCACAGGACACGTGTACAGTAGGCGTTTGCCATTTACACTACACAGTTAATACCAAAGCTGGACCGCCTCAGCTGTTCTCTCTCACTAACGGCCTGCCTGGAAGCCATGTTGATTTTGGCACATGAAGCTGAACACTGCCCTCAAAGAAACAATGGAGTTTCCTGGTCGTGCCTTCAGGGAAGTGTTTTTAAAATAGGAAAAATGTAGTGTTGCTTGTTGCTTGTCCGGCGATGTAGTGCATATATTTGCCCATAGTACGTACACACAGTGGCTGCATTGTTTTTACTTTGTAATGTGGCAACAAACTGCTGAAGGTGAATCTCCCTCGAAGGTGCCAATTGTCGTGAAGGTCGACTTGTGAACTGAATGGAAGTTTTGAATTAAGAATGTATCCTTGTAGTGAATGTAACGTGTTGTTGATGAAACCAGCCCTATGAAAAAAAAAAGTCAATTACCAGGGGAAAAATCTATATCACTAGTAGTGTTCATTTCTTCTACTGCACCACCCACATTGGCTCCAGCAGTCTGATGTGAATGCTGTGTAATTATGGATGTGTGATATACTCATTTTGAAACTTAAAGGTCCAGTGTGTAAGATTTATAGGGATTTAGGAGGATCTAATTGCAGAAATGTAATATAATATTCATAATTATGTTTATATTAGTGTATAATCACCTGAAAATATGAATCTTTGTGTTTTTGTTACCATAGAGTGAGACGTTTATATCTACGGAGGGAGTGGGTTGCTGTTCACAACCGCCATGTTTCTACAGTAGCTCTGTTTCTAAGTAGGTGGAATCCAGTGTTAGTGTTTCACTGTCACCTGCTATGTGTGAGTGTGGACCAGAGTTAACATCCCATTAACTAAAAAGCCCAGAACGTACAAAACAATCTGAACTTGTCGCACATTTATTAAAAAAAAAAACAACTCCGCAGGTCATTCAAGTTTCTGGAACAGGTTCGATTTCCTGTGTTTTTTTCCCCCTGAGACCTGGATGACCAATCAGAGTGCATTTTAATAACCTCACAGTATCTTTCTTTCAACAGGTCAGACTGGTAGATGATGAAACAGAGGATGCGGAAGGTTTTTTATCGAATAACGGATTAGAAAAATACAAAGTTGGTGTGTGAAGGCCTAAATGAGGGCGTTTCTAGCAGCCAGCGGCGCAATCTGCAACTTCGCCACTAGATGTCACTAAATATTACACACTGAACCTTTAGTTTTCAAGACGCAGACTTGCATTGCATGTGATTGAAATTAATGTCATTTTCTGCCTCTTATCACCAGTCAGAGGATGTTCAGAGGTGTTTTAAGCAACCACTAATTCCTAAAGAGCCCAAATAATATTATAATTACAAGTGAAAATGTGCTTTTCTTTAGACAATGTGACTGTATTTTTTCTTTTTTCCATTTTATAAATCTTATAACATGACCCTCCGTAAATGCACAGGTTGCTTTTACAGTCAGGGGAGTTGTTCATCAAGGCCTTTTGAACCTCTAGACTCTGCAGACTCTTTTGATTCCAGCAGACTTACTTTACTCTGTGTATGTTTCATGACTAAAGGCTAAATGTGTCTTATTGCGCTGCTGATCGTATGGTGCTTATTTATTATTTATTTCCACTATTGTAACGAATGGACATGTATGGGAATAAAGGTGACGTAGATCATCAGCGGAGTTCTCAGTGTTATCTGATTAGAAAAGAAACAGTCGACAAGTCAAAGTGTATTCCTTTTATTTGCAGTACATGTTGATTTTTTTTATTTTTTAAGAGGTGGCATCATCAGATCCCAGTGCATGTATTCTAGTAGTGCACTTCTTCGTTGGTTGCGGCTTTTGGGATGCGCAGATCCAGGAATTCTTAAAACTACTTGCATGGCTGGATTCACTAGCAAACATTACAAACCAGCACCATACATATGATTTCTTGTAGGTATTTACTTATCTTTTTTGTGTGTTTATTAACATTATTGTCCTTACCGCCTCCAAAAATCTAAATCTGCTGACCACGTCGCGACTCAGAGAACTTCCCGAACTCTGGGTCGAACTGTGGCCGACGGATTTGCTTGGTGGGTAAGACTGATTACATAACATCGTGACTATTTAACAAGTCTGAGAAATAAAAATTGATCTTATTCATAAAAAAGGAAAACATGGATTGACAGTACCAAACATTTTCTTTACCTTCAGGAGACAGCTAACAAAAGGCTAGGCCCATCACATACTACTAGCACAGTTTGCTGAAGGTATTGCACATTTAGTTTAAAACAAAAAAAAAAAAAGAAAAAAAAAAAAAAAGTAAAAACAAAAGAAAATACATAGAACAATTCTCTTACTTCTAGGTGAAGTATACATAATGTACAAAACTAGAAGTCTGTTGAAACCGACAAATAGTACACTTTCAAATAAATAAATAATGGAATCTGTTATTCACACATCTTCGATAGCTAATTCTGCAGGCGACTACGTATATGCAAGAACTGGCAGAAATTCAGCGTGAGGTAGTTCATCAAAGCCGACTTAACTCAGAATGACATTGTTTGGAGAGATGCAGTAATTAGAAAAAGGAAGAAAGAAAAAAAAGCTTAAGGAGGAAGAAAAAAAAACAAGATACTCCAATTCAAACTTCAATGTTAGGCTAAGAACTTAAGAGCACTTTAGACAACAAAGTGTGTTTTTCTAATTGATTTCTTTAGCTAATGATACATGCCGCTGTTTTTCTCCCTGCTGAAGCTGCCGTTTTAACACATGACACTATTTATTACTCTATGTTGAAGATATTACCACACCGGCTGAATTTCGTTTTGTATTGTACTGTAGTTGCTACCGCTGTGCCTTGCTAAAAAAAATGCTCAAAGTAACAACTAAAACCATTCCTTTTTAATTCCGGTGAATGAATTGAGAGCAGGAGTTTGCTGTTAAAACTTAGCCTCGCCATAACAAAAGTATAAGTATTTTAAATAGGTGGTTACAAATGAATTAAAAACGGGTTGCACCAAACAAACAAATTGTACGAATTAGTTAAACGCTTAATATTTACAGCTCGTAACTGCCAGGTTTAATGGTAGCTTAGCTAGCTACCTGTGCTAACTGACAAAACGCTAATGTTAGCTCGCTAAGATATTACCCGTTTAAAGTGAGTATAATAAAGAGAGGTAATGTGATTTGTTGAACACATTTGACCTGACACTTAACTGTTAAATAAATGTTTCACCAAAAAAAAAAATGAAATAAAAATGACAAAAAATTGCATGCAAGTAGCTAATGTTAGACTGAATGACCAGTTGCCATTTCATCCCTTTAGTGTGTAAATACTAACTTTAAAACATATTTCTCTATATATGCAGATGCAAATAACAGTCATACCTACATTAACAAAGAACTGAGTTTTAAGTCAAATATATATAGAATATACTGGTATGTATATCGGTCTAGTTGAATATATTCAGAAGCTACGTTACTGCTTGTTATGCTAATGCTAAGTCAGTTTTACTTTACTTTGCTGATTGATTTTGATTGATGCTAAAGATGTTTGCTAGCAACCGGTTTACACATCACTACTGTCTTCACTAGTTTAAATATCCACTTTAAGGTTTTACCGGTGTTGTAACTATCATATCTGTACCGGAAAACCTGATTAGATCTACACGTGTGAAAACACTGCTTCCTGTCACAGGTATTTCTAAAGTCATTTGCAGCTGTTTCCGAGATCTAAAAACCATGTACATAAATGTTACCTTTGGGTTTAGTAATTACGAGATAAAGTCAATTAAAATCAAATACATGTAGTTTTTAGATGCGCATCTCTATAGGAAGGTTTGTTGGTTTTAAAACACGATATCTCGGGAACGGTTTGACAGAATATCTTCAAATTTGGCACAAGGATGATCGGAAAAGATTTTGGTGGCCAAAGGTTAAGGCTGCTCTGACCTCATGTCTGTCCATTCTTATCAATGCAATATCTCAGGAACACTTTGGACACTTTATTTTCTAATTTGGCACAAACATTCACTTGGACTCAGGGATAAAAATGGGGGATTTTGGTAACAAATGTCAAGGTTGTTGTAACCTCACAAAACACATTTTGGCCATAACTGCTGGTAAATGAGAGAACCGTCGGATTGAGAGAATCAGACTGAGGGGAAATGACTAAATTAGTTCATGTTATTTTAAAAAAGATCTGGGACTTCTGCAAAAACATACTTGGCTAGAACCCCACGTTATTTAATAAAGAAAATGTGGTTCAGCTTCTATTTCACTGGCACCACAGACACTCTTTCCAAAAGAAAAAAGTGCATTTATTTAATAAAGAAAATGTGGTTCATCTTCTATTTCACCACTAGTAACATGAAAGGTAACTTTAAACCTAGAACACACTTTATTTTGAAATACTGGTGACAGGAAGTAATACTTTTCCACACGCGTAGATCAAATTGGGTTTCGGGTTTGGATCGGGAGTGACAGGTGTGATTAATATAGAACATTACATTAAGAATTTATAAAGGATTTTACAAGCAAATTAAAAGTTAAAAGTATAAAGATCTGGTGCAACCCAATCTAGAAATGAATGGAAACAGACAAACAGAGGAGCTATAGTACGGCATCAGGGGAGACGTCCTGCAGTAAAAAAGAATGGTCACATCTGGGTTTAAACATATTTGGCAGACAATGGTATTTTTCCGAAGCAGAGCACAGCACAGCACAGAACTACAGCATATGCTACAGTTTAGAGACAACCTTTCGACAACTTTTAGCACTTCCGAGCCAACATCCATATCAAAGACCAGGACGAAAAGGCAGCACCGTTATTATTAAACACATTTACACAATGTGACGTTTAGTTCCAGGTGACGTTCATGCCTCTGCTGTCACATCGTCGTGATCAGTGACGACTAAATCAAGACCCTGCTTCTTCCAGAAAGGCATTTTAGTTATGCAAACATTTGTAGTGACAGATATAATCTCAGCCAAGTGGATGAATGAAACTTGATAGATAGAAAATATAAATAGCGCTCATGCCCAGGCTTCATTATTTTATGATGCAACTTGCCTGGATAGCTATCAGCTAATAAAACTGCAAGTATATTTATACTGTTACCTACGCCATATATTTGCCAGAAATGTCTTTATAACCAACACATCAGTCTGTCTTCCAAAACACTCCATAAAATACTGACAATTTCAGATTTCAACACAGTTTGACAGCTGATGTTCATTCTTCTCAATCATATTCATCTTTTTTTTTTTTTTCAGTCAAAGAAAAGCCTAAAAAAAAAAAACAACGGACATACATTTTGCATGCTGCCACTGCAAAGAATCACTTCTTCTTTTCACTTTGATGAAAGACCTTGATAAAACTGCCTTTGCTTTTAAAAATGACTCAAACACATGCTGAAGCATCTCGACGTACACACCCTCTCTCCTTCATACCCTGCGAGACACGCCAGTCTCCCACTTAAGGGTCCGAAATCAAAACAAGTAGAAAAATATACAATACATCTGTGAGAACTACAACCCCCGTCATACATTAATGGTTTGATGTGGAAACTACGGTTGGTATCCAGACGCCATAAAACCCTACCCATAATGAGAACCTTCCACGTACTCAGGAATGAACGCTTGACAAACGACAGGCACTTTTCCTTTCAGAGCAAAATCAAAGCAAAAAAGGAAGAAAACACTCAAAAAAAGGGCACTATTATTGCATACAGTAAGAATCTTTTTTTTTTTTGTTTTCTTTTGGGATGTTTGTGCTGCTGTTTAACATGCTAACTTTTAGCTTCTTTTAGTTTTATCTACAGGCATGTCTGGTATGTAAAGTGTTTGAACGTTTAGAAAATCACTTTCAAATTTCCAAATTAAAAAAAGAAAGAAGTACATTAGTTACATTACTAATAACAGGATCTGGTAGTAAGAAGCAGACATCTTTTTCACACTGCAGAATCCCTCCAAGACACCAAATGTCAACACCTTCACATGCGTTTCCCAATATCGCGTTTCCCTACTTGACCGAAGCACATTCTACTTACACCGTCACTGACTTTTACAACCTCACGCAACTCCACGTCTCGAACACCTCTCGACAAAAAAAACAAAACGAAAAACATTCTAAAGTCCAGAACTGTTAACGATATCTCACCGTCCACGCAACACGCAGTAGCTCTGAGCATCCGCCCGAACCTTACCCCACGTCTCCGGGCTTTACCGAAGCAATTCTACCAATCCAGTTTCCATAATGTCAACACAGCCTGTTGCAGACAAGAGGTACTTTAAAGCACTTAAAATACACGAGACAGTCATCAGAAAATTCCACGTTATCTTGCGAGACATAACTGTGCCATCATCAATCCCATTACTTAAATGTAGAAGTAGAGTGAATATGAGGGGGCAAATCAGAAACGGCTAAATTGAAATTTTACAATGTGGGGAGTAGTAGTGACTTACAATAAATGAGTATGTTATATGCCTTTAAAACGATATCCGTATGATATGAGATACAACAGGTAAGGTTGTATTACCAGGGGGGGTAATAGTTAGTCAGTTAAATTAGGTTTCAATGGCTCACTGCAAACTTGTCTTGAAGATAAAACTACATCTACCATAAAATCTGTACAAACTCAATCTACATTTATATGGCAAGTTGTAAAAGCAGTAGCTTACAAGTGAAACAAATAACTTTCAACAGAAAAATAGATCACATTAAAACATTTTACAGATATTTCTTTAAATTTTCACTGTCGGTTAATACAAACCGAAACATAGTGAAATCATAAAAATTCTCTTCTCATCTTAGGTTTCCAAAAAAATTAAGAAATGCCACAATAAATTACAGCTAGGACTCGAACAAAAAGTCATTTTAAAAAAGACTAGGACTGTAATTTTTAAAAAAAAGAAGAAGGAAAAAAGGAAAGATCTGTCCTTTTTCGAAATAAAAATATTTCTCAAACAGCTATCTGGCTAAACGCTACACTACTGAAGACGAGCACAGAGAGGAAGTGGGAGGAGGCAAATGCAGGGGGCCGGACTAGGAGCCAGTGTAGGGCCTGTGGTCTTAGATGTGACCAGGGAGCGAGGCCCGGCCCGGGACCGTGAAAAGGTGTCCGTGATAGTCATCTGCAGCAGCCCAGGGGGCCGGTGGCCGTAGCGGCGGCGGCGGCAGCGGCGGCGGCGGCGACAGCGGCGGTTCTGGCCGACTCCAGGCTGCTGTCCGTGTCGGTCAGGGTCGGGTCGGTGGACATGGACGAGACGTCGTTGACGGAGGCGGAGGAGGAGGATGTAGAGGGGTGGTGCTGGTGCTGCTGCTGGGGGCTGCTGCTCACTGTTGCACCTGTGCTATGAGAAAACAGGTACATGCTCGTGGTCAGCCATCGAAAGTGAACCAAGAAGCATTTACATGAAGTACGGCCTCACATCTGCTGCACAGATGAAGACCCTCAGCGCACTTTCACACTTAACTAGTTTGGTCAGGACTTCACGACTTTTCTTTCCGTTTGATTGAACTAAAGTTACAGGAGTGAAAACATCACCAAACAGTTGAACCTTGGTCCAATGAAAAGAAGTGGCCTCCAGATCAAACTGAACCATGTGTCGGTATATCTTTTTTTGTTGGTTCAAATTCGGCCCAATTTACAGGAATTTACAGCCAGCTACTGTTAACGAACTGTGGCCAAAAGAAGAAGAAGAACTAGAGGAAGGAAAAACAAGCTGCGGTTGCACATGAGGAGAGAAGGACTTGAAGATCTTAGGTGGTCCAACAAAGTAAGAAGTCGACTTGATAAAACCCCACTTGAAAATGACGACACTTTGTATATATCCAAACATACCTCAGTTCAGATTCGAAAGAAATCTGCACAAAATCTAGACATACACCTTGTGTTTGGAATCACATACTGGATACTACATATGACATACTGCATACATAAATACTGGATATACGTACTATTTTCTACAGCAGTATACAGTGAAAATGAACATACTTACACTTGTATTCATTTATCCGCCCTGCAGCACACAGCCGCTTCTGCATAAATGTCCTGAGCTGCACATTCATATTTAATGTGTAAATAGTGAACTGAATCCCCAGCAGAGCAGGTGGAACTAATAGCACTAATAGCAACCCTCATTAGACAAAAGAAGAAGAGGATGCAGAGTAATGCATTGTGGGACGCAGTACATTTATTACACATATATCTTGAGGGGCATACTGAGAAGTGTGTCCAGTGTAGAACAGTGCAGATTTTCAAGTTTGATACATACTTACTACTTTTGGTCAGACTCAGTGTAGCATAGGCCATTAATGGATGCTCCTTTATACCCAGTCATGATCCCCTCACCTGTTACAACGTCGCCTACGAACTGCGGAACGGTGTTACTTGTATATTCTTAGGTCTTTCTTCTCAGGTTTGTCCTGCAAAGTTCTTTAATGCAATTATAATAATTGCAATGCAAAACCAAAACTAACCGGGTCAAATGTATACAAGCTTGGTTTGGACTTTCCTCCCTAACAGAGGATATGGATAGAGGTAAGTCACACATATACACAAACACACACACATGAAAATCCACTAACCTATGGAGCCTGGCTGTCCCCTGATGACACCATTCTTTGTCCTTTCCTCCCAGTCCAACACTTCTTTATATATCAACTCTGCAACACAAAACACTCAGTCAGTTAGTCCGTTTAAAAGTCCTGATCACACCACTGAGCTGGAAGAGAAGATAGAAAATCCTTCTTTCTACTCTCGTCTTCTGTTGTCGAGCATTGTAGATTAACAAGGGGTGATATTATTCTCAAACAAAACATCAGTTTCTCATGTGCTGATGGTGTTCTGACAGAAGTCAAGTTAGTATGACTGCAAGGCACGTTGTTATCTACTGTGTCGCACAAAGCGTCTTCAGTTGAAGTTTCTTTTGTTGCTTTACCATTTCATTTGTTCAGTCAGTAATGTCTTCATCTTGAATTTGAAGGTAATCTACTTCTTTGGGTCTTTCTTTCTTGTTGTTTTTTGTGTGAGTATAACCGTAACAAGTGGGACCTCCATGTTGTTCCAGAAACAGAGCTGATTACCACTGATTAAAAAAAGTCTTTGCCATCTGGACCCTGCAGCTGCGAAACCAAAGTCTCTAACTCCTCTTCTCAGTCTTGCAAAATCAGAGGCAACTTTAAACCACGCTCATGCATAAAGCTCAGAATCACACACATAATAGTGTATTTATACGAAAAACACACAATCGATATAGTTTGGTGTTACACAAGCCCATCTTGTGTATTCAGGCAGTAGGAGGTATGCGACAAGTACAAAAGTTATTTCCAGAGTCGGAGAAGAATTAGGATTGTGCAGCAGGCATCGGTGCTTTTAGGAATTTAGACAGACTATGTAGAGGAAAATATGCACTTCAGCTCCAGAAGAAAATTAAATGTCCCAAAGGCTGCATCAAGTTAGACCAGCCTTATGCAACATGCAGAAAAAAGATGAGTGGTTATGACAGCTTATTGAAGGAGGAGGACGAGGAGAGGAGGAGGAAGAGGAGAGGAGAGGAGAGACGAGGACAAGGAGAGGAGAGGAGGACGAGGAGAGGAGAGGAGAGGAGAGGAGAGGAGAGGAGAGGAGAGGAGAGGAGAGGAGAGGAGAGGAGAGGAGAG
>JAPQRN010001038.1:0-13940 GCA_037367275.1 Coranthus polyacanthus | reverse complement strand
TATATATACATATATACATATATTTATATATATATATATATATATATATATATATATATATATATATATTGGATTATATGGATTATCAACTACATTTTTTACTAATTAGCAACGTAACACATGTTCAAAATAATAGATTCCAATTCCTCTGTTAGTACGTGATTTATTGTTACAAAGTTATAAACCTCTGTAATGTGACCATAGATTGTACTGCACTGACAGGAGAACTAACCTAGCATACAACCAGGGGATGCAGAAAAAACTTATACGACACAGAGGGAACATGTGAATTCCACACAGAAATGCCTTATTCTGACCAGGAATCCACCTTGGAACCTTCTTGCTGTGAGGCGACAGTGCTAACCACTGAGTCACTGTGCCTTCCAGTTGATTTTAAAATAAGTACTAAGTAAGTACTATCCATATGACAATATAGTTTCAGATGATCTGTTTCTTAAAATTAAAGATCTTTACAAAATACTTTTTTCCTTTTTTTCCAGTATGGAAAATAATAGACATCTTTAGACATCTGCACTAAGAATGCTGTATGTTTTCCCAGTCGGTGGTGGTGAGTGTGCTGTTTTATGCTGCGTGAATAATGAGTAAGGTGGATTCAGATCAGTCTCTTCACCAGTGGCGGCTGGTGCTAAACAAGACTGGGGGGGCACAAGAGAATATGAACACAGCAGTTACGAATTTGTGTGCAGAGCCAAATCTTTTTGTTTTCATTCAGCTGATAATGCTTGTGTTGACATGCCATAGTCAAAGTCTTTCATTTTAATTAAAAAAAATTAAATTACACGAGCATTTTATTGAAAAGTGAAAAGTTTCTTCTGTATCTCATCAGCCTTGAACCCCAGTCTCCCAGGTGAGACTGCTTTTCCACTTGAACACAGAACTGACACTATGCAGGAGCTCTACATCAGCTATGCAGCTGTATAGTGCAGTGCTGTTTGGTTTCACATTCCGGTTAAATTACAGTCCCTGTGTAAAAAACAGAGGTGTAGGCTGAAAAAGACAAAACTTTGTTACCTGTGACATTTGGAGCAGGTTAATGTCCAGGTTAATGTAATCCTGAAAGAGTCTGTATCCTGTTTGTATTTCACTCAAGGCCACTTGGCAATGCAGCGAAAATCATCCAATCACATAAGCACAAGAAAAAAACCTATTCTGATCGGTTCCGGGGTGCTCCAAATTGCGCCCTATGGTGATTCTTTAATCCTCCAATGAGAGCACCGCCTCGTGGCACCTGTTCACCAAAAATTTTAGGAGGCACATACACATTCATTTGGCCAGTACCCCGCAACCAGGAAGTGAATATATTAACACAGAAATTAAGTAAATACAGTTCAAAACAACTTTAATAAATGTTGACATTTTGACAATTTTATGTTTAATATCTTTTTTTCTCCAAGTAATTTTAGGTGGGGCAGCACCCCTATGGACCAGCTGCCACTACTCTTCATCACATTCTGACCAACCAGAGAAGCAGATGCAGTGGACGACTCACCTCACTACGATGTAGGACTGAACATTACAGAAGATCCTTCATCCACTGCATCAGACTGTACAACACCTTAGTCACTAGCAGAGAGACT
Organism: Coranthus polyacanthus; assembly: GCA_037367275.1. Lineage (NCBI taxonomy): Eukaryota > Metazoa > Chordata > Actinopteri > Kurtiformes > Apogonidae > Coranthus > Coranthus polyacanthus. The sequence goes on along the minus strand of JAPQRN010001038.1, from coordinate 12,342 downwards.
GGAAACTAAACTGAAGATAGACTGAATGTTCTGTAAATAATTCACTGATTACTTGTATTTTTTTCTTTTTCATTCTTTTCTTTCTTTTCTTAGGAAATTCTGGTGGACATGTGAATTTCCCCAAGGGATTAATAAAAGTTCATCTGAATAATTTGAAAAAGTTCAGTTTGGAATGTGACAGTCCATCTCCACACTGCAACTTCATCACTTCCCACAAGTCAAGTGTATATGTAGTTGACAATGCAACATTCTGTAATCGACATTAGTACACATAGTCCAGCATAGGGTGTGTGTACCGATACTTCGGAGTCCTCCATGGTATCGTCTTGAGAAAGTTTTCATCCAAGTCCGTCGTCCAGCAGCTCCTCAGCCAGTTGAAACATTTGGCGACCAGATACAGTGCTCCAACACCAAGGAGAAACTTCCCCAGGCTGAAACCTCCACCTCCACCTCCACTCTTTGCTTCCTTACCATAACCTAGAGGCAGAAAATCAAAAGGGATCAAGCAGCATTAAAATCATATTGGATGTGTATAAAATACAGCAGTTTGAACAGAAGGGATACACAAATACTTTTTAATTTAAATGCATTAAAAGTGATGGGCAACAATTTGTTGGCTTCCACATGGGAGCAGAAACCACTGCACAAGATGTTTGTAATAAACTGTCCCTTTATTTACTGTACCTAGTTCATAATGGATTTCTTATAAAATTATTTTTCTATAAATAACCACAGGGGAAATCCACCAAGGCTAACACTCCACTCCACGTATTATCAATCCACAGACAAACCACTAATTATGACATATGTTTCCCTCTTTTTATTTTTATTTTTGTCTGATCTGTTATACTATTCTAAGTTCTAAGTTAGCCTGCTCTCTAAAAAACAGTTCCAGCCTCCAGATCCTTTCTACAGATGTACGGTTCATTGTCCTACCATTCCACCAACTTTCATGAAAAACAGTTCAGTAGCTTTTGCTAAATTCTCCTGACAGACAGACAGACAGACTAATGTAAGTGATCACATAACCTCCTTGGTGGAGGGAATCAGTAGGTGTGATTCCATCCAGCTGTTTTCATTTGAATTTTCAATTTGCGCGTTAAAGAGCCAATTTGCAAATTTTCTGAAAATTCGGTTAAAGTCTGTGATACATTTGGATGGAAACCTGCCTACTGATCGGTGGGACACCTGAATAGGAGGTTGCTGACAACATATTTACCTCCATAAGGCTGATCCCACACAGACGTCCAGTAACTGTGTCGATTAGTAGGGTCTTTGTTGTAGTAAGTCATAAGTCTGCTGTTATATGAGTGTAAGTGCATTTGTTGGACATAGCTGAGTGGGTCTATGTGAACATCCAGCTGTTGGTTCAAGGCTTCTGAGAAGAATTGTAAGTCACGTTGCTCCTGTCTTGCTATGGATCCACTGTATGTCTGCACTGTGTTGAAAGTTTGCTGATCTGAAGCGTCCATGTAAAGTATCTCCTGTAGATTATTAGCAGGAGTCATCTCTATAGGTCTGTAGTAGCCCATCCCAGTGAGAAACATGTTGAGAGTTATCTGTGGGTGCTGCAGGGCTTGGATCACTTCAGGGCTGATCTCATGCGTTTTGTCAGGACTGAACCTCCCAAAGGCAGCGACATCATGCTCTGTGATGTACACGGTCTCCACCGCCCTGGACCTCACCTGGTAGCCAATGATAATGCGGTCTATGTTGTATTGACTATGTCTACCATTCGACTCATAATGCTCCCTCACATACGTCGGGAGGTTTGCAGAGGCTGGGTATGTTTCTGTGTTCAGGTTGCCAACTTCAAAATACAAAACCTGAAGAGAGAGAAAACACTATGTGTGTGAAAAAGGTAGCTGATTGAGGAGAATGGCCAGCGACAGACTGTCATGCAGGCCTCAACAAGAAGGATTGCCCACTTGCTTGTGGGGAGGAAATCCCACATGGGGCTAGTAAATCTAGAGTCTCCCTTGCCTGATTGGGCAAGTGGTAAAAAAAAGAATTAAACACATTGTGTTTTTTTCCAGAGCTCAAGATAGAAGTAGCGAAGGAAAATATCTCCCTTCTTTCTTATGTCTATTCAGAGTTGCACATGCACAGTACCAGTCAGGCATTCGCAAGACAAAGGTGGCAATTAAAGATGCTAATGATCTGAAGTGCAAGCAAGCATTTCAACTATCCTGGAATAAGGAGTTTAGTTGGGTGTCCTTAGAGGATGTGGGTGAACCTCCAACTGTGTATTGCACCTACTTACTCCAAACTTGTCACATACTGATGCTTTGTCAGGGTGTCACATTATGACTCATGGGGTACCACTAGAGTATCATTCCTCAATGTGCAGGGTAAGTGTCATTTTTCAGCACATGGGGTAGTTCAAAAGATGTCTAGACAATGGCATGGTTACTGTTTGGTTAGGTTTAGGTTTAGGCATAAAAGCAACTTGGTTTGGATTAGAAAGATGGTCGGGGGAAGGGCTAAAATAAGAAACAGAGACAACATAAAAATAAACATCATGAAACAGGACATGAACACTGGTCCACTGTGTCTATGTCCACAAACTTTGGAGTTCCACCAGAACCACCACAACCACCTTACTTAAGGACCTACACTGACTTCTATCTGGTACCTGCACATTGAAAATTGACATTATAGGGATAGGTGTTGAAAACAGATGCCAAGGGCATGTGGCCAAGCAGCAGAATGTGACTTGGGAGTGAGAATGGGCGCATTGGTCATTCACAAGAAAAAGGGTTAGGGTTAGGGTTTTTTTGGCAGTTTTTCCTCACTCAAACCGAGGGTCTAAGGACAGAAGCTGTACCTTGTACGGACTGTAAAGCCCTTTGAGGCAAACCTTGATTTGTGATAGTGGGCTATATAAATAAAATTGAATTGAATAAAAAGAGCTGACAGCATCTCTGCAGACAACTCTCTTAAAAATAACAATCTTTGTTGTTATTCAGCCTTTGATAATTACTAATAAATAAAAACATTTGCATAGGAGCAACTAAAAACTGACCCACATTCACATTGTACATGATGAACAGTCATGTACAATGTGAATGGATGACAATACTCATATTTAGAAATAAAGACAGGAAGCAAAAATATAGGACAAACCTGTTTCTTATTCTTGCGCCTTCTGGGCCTGTTCAGCACAGGCAGAAGCTCCTCTATGTTGCCAAACAGGTGGAAGCCATAGGAGCCTTTGTCTGGCTGACAATCTGCCACCAGCTGTAGGAAGAGATGAATGGTTACTCAGAATCTGCATTAACATTGTTTTTCTCTAGTGTTTACAGACACTTTCCTGAGATCATATTCTCCAAGACAGTGTTATTAGTTTGAACTAGTTTGACACTAAGGATTTAGTCAGCTGGTTGAAGGTAGAGTTTGTCACGATGTTGAAATTTGAGTTGATGATCAATTGTCACACAAATAATTGCAATTAACAATATTATGTCTATTCTGTTAACTTTCCGGCGCCACTGTAATATAAGTCTAATAATAATTTAATTATGTACATATATATATATTTCTGTGTTAATAGAAATTGAACATGACAGATATGACATGACTAAAATATACAAAGCTCATTATTGAAATATTGGACCAAGGTACAAAATCAAAATAAACTGCACCGTCGTCGCACTACTTCTACATTGAACTCATAGTAGAAGAAGAATGAGGTGAAACAAGAAGATGTCATTAAAAGAGTGTCAGGCAAACGATGGTAAACGATGTGGAAATAATGATATACGTTATTTATGTTAGTTTGTTAGCGTCCATTATGTAAAATAATCACGAATATCTCCAATAATTGTGATGTGGACATTTTATAAGAACTGTGACAGGCCTGGTTGCAGATGAGTAGAGAGAGTGCTGGTCTTACAGTTAGTGCAGGTCTGGACTCAACTAGTACAGTTGGTGGAAATTGTTCACAGTACAGACTTTCAGACAAATAACTATATTCTCAACATTGAGACTGTCTCCAAAACCTGCCATATCACATAGTTTCTTGTGCCTAAACAGAAAAAAATCATAATTGACAGTGATGTGTCCACAGCAGCTTCTAACACAGTCATAAACCCAATACCCAGTACAAATTACCTCCAAAATGTTGCATCCACACCAAATTTCATTAACAATAGCAGATATGTTGTACCAAGTAGTCGATCTGCTGATTGGCCTTATAATGAAAATTAGAATTGAAATATCCCTAACCAAATTGATACGGTATTGAATCTTATTGAAATGGAAATCAAATTCAATTGGGACCTTGTGAACCGGAGCTTAATGATGAATCAGCAAATCAGTGGCAATACCTACGTGATCAGCAAAATCACTGGTTACATTTTAAAGTGATCATTCCACTTACTGTTTGCACTTTGTGCTTTCTTTCTTTTAAAACATAAATGAAGCTAAATGGACAGAGGTGACTATGAGATATGATAGATGAATGTGTAGGACTCTTATCTCACCATCATGATGACCACATGGTTATTTGATTGGCAGGTCACACAGTCATTGGCGAACCAAAACAGAAGCTGGAGGCCGTGTCGTGGAAAAGGACGGCCAAAACCTGAGCTGATGAGGTGCTCTGGGGTGTAGACTTGCTGCTGAACCATGACGAAGCTCAGCCTTGAGCCAAACACAAACAAGTGATTTCATTAACACTTCTGGGCATAAACTGTTGCCTTGTAACATCCCTGATCTGTGTTGTGCTGCATCTGGGTTCAACTACTAGACATCCCCGTGACACCTTCTGACAAAAAAAAAAAAAAAAATTACAGATGCATTGTAGTCCATGTAGTCTAGTCTTTGTTAAACTGCTTGCCATGCATTGTAACATGGCAACATGACACTAACACAAGTTAAGCTCACATTATAAAACAGACAGGTACACACGTCCACATGCATGAAACTATGGATTTAGGGAATAAATATAATTCCAGGTCATAAATTATTAGAACGTCAGCTGTGGCCCAGGTCACATATTAACCTGATTCTAATGGAGTTCGAATAAAAGGTGAGAAACTGCTCAGCTGTGTTTACCGTTTGATTGTCTTTATTCTGCTGCTGTTTCCTGGCTGTAGCTTCTTCCTTATTGTCAGCTGTACAAGGAAGTCAGACTGTGGTAAAATGACTCTGAGATTTTTTTTAAATAACTTTATTGAATTGATCAATCTGTCAACAGACAAAAGGAAAACGACATGTGATGTGAATCACGTGTGTAGATGAAGCATTGAGGAAAACAAAACGAAGAGTACTGTCAAAAACAAAAAGACAAGACTAAGGAAACTGTGAAAAATAAATTAAAAAAAACATTTAATTCTGCATGATATTAAGTTCACTTCAAAGCTTTAATGGTATCACATTCAGAAATCATTGAGACGCATTGTATCATTTCTTAAATACAAATAAATTATGACATTTACATTTGTGAATGTGAAATTTGGCAGGAAGTGGTCTAAAAGTAGATTAATAAGGAAACATGCATGAGCATCTTTGTCAATATAACGATAGTAAACAATTATAACAGCATAATAAATCAAATATAAAATGTTCACTATTTCTATAGTGAATGGGGTCAGTTTACAGAAACATCCACTGTCGGGATGGCAAAATGTCTTAAAATTCATCTCTTTTTTCTTACAAAAAAAGAATAGACAATCATATTAATAACTCATTGGCTGCATAAATACACATACATGACAGCTTAATGTTTTCTAGATTCTTTCTTTCTTCAGAAAATACGTAACAGGAAGTCACATTATATCAAGTGTGATTTGTATTTGAAAATAATATTTTTTTACACCAGTGGCATGAACCACTATATTTGTTATACAGTTAGCATTTTTTTTATTATCATTTACATCATAGAAGTGATATTTATGTATACTTTATTGCAGTTTAAATGGTAGAAAAACTTACCCTCTGTAAATGACTGCAGGGGCATGCATTTCTGTGGTACTTGGAATTCTATAAACTTGATTAAAACCAAACATTGTCAAATTCATGGCTGAAAAAGGCCTAATTGTTCAAATATCATACTGTCCTAGTTTAAAATATGAATAAATTGTCATCTTTTTCAAGTGCAATGTTACTGTAAAGGCTGGGGATAGAAAAATTGATGTTTTCATAGAATGGCCCAAAGAAAAAAAAAGAAAAAAGAAAACATTGTCAACTGTAAGGTTATTAACATTTTTTCACAGCCCACATGTAAATTACTTGACCAAATCTAGAAAACACAAGGGAGCACAAACCTCTACTGAGGCAGCAACATTCACAACAACAACAACAACAACAACAACAACAACATACCATCCCCAGCGTCGCATTGACTTCATGAAGATACTGATATGCCATAACCCTAACTTTGAACACTTGCAACTATCGAGATTATCCAGATTATGCAAATTTAAAGGAAACTTTAGTGATAAAGACAAATGCAACCAGTGGTTTTCAGCTTCTCCTCGCAGTCCAAATCAAAAGACTTAAATATAAAGACAGACGATCCTGACACTGTTTTATGCCGCTGTGGAAAGGAGAAAACACTTTTCCATGCTTCTGTGTGGAGTCATAGAGTAGAGCAGTAGAGTCACATCTGACTGAATCTGAACAGTGATCTGTAATTACAGCGGTCAATCACATATCTGTACCTGTCTGAAAACACCTATGGGAGGACCAAACCTACAAAACTACAGTGTAGATTTTCTACAGCCTGAAAACAGTCCCCAGAAGGGGGTAGAATTGTTGTTTCTTGTCAGACAACTTGAATTACAATATGAAGAATGGGAATTATGGAATTTTTGCCCAATGATGCCAAAAACCTATCAAGCACTGCAGCTACTGAAAGATGCCAGATTCAAAAGAAAGAGATGACCCCAAAAGGGGTACAAAGTAGAAGTCAACCAATAGTGGATTTTTAAAGGCTGATATAATAACAATAGTTTCTACCAGGAAAAAGGAGATAGCCATTTAATCGGCTGATATCACTGCCCCCCACAAAATTCAACACTGTTGTAAATGTACTATTTTTGACACTACTACAAACTCTGTGCGGAGTTTGCAGGTTCTCCCCGTGTACTCCGGCTTCCTCCCACAGTCCAAAAACATGCACCTTAACCTTAACAGGTCGAACAGGTGAAATGGTCACTCTAAATTGCCCATAGCTGTGAATGTGAGAGTGAATGGTTGTTCGTCCCCTATATGTCAGCCCTGCGATGAACTGACGACATGTGTACCCCGGGTGTACCCCGCCTTCACCTGATGTCAGCTGGGATCAGCTCCAGCCCCCCTGTGACGCTCTAGAAGATTAAGTGGTTACAGAAAATGGATGGATGGATACAAACTACAATAACTGTTGAGCTGAGCATCTAAGACAAAGGTGCATTTCTAAATGAATAAATAAGTCATTTAAATAAATATGGATCACTGAACAATCTAAAATCTAGGTGATTCTATGTGTGATTGTTATTTTTTGAGCTTGTATTCTCCATCTAAGTCAGTAATTGCAGTTTAGAAGAAGTCTAATATTAGCCAGCAGCCACTATTGGAGCTAAGTTCTGCCAATACCCATAGTTTGTGAAATCGGCTAATTAATTGTTTATCTCTAGGGGAACTGATCCATCAGTGGTGGGATATTAAAGACAGGGACTGTAGCACTATATTTATACCCCTGATGGAGGATGGGAAGTCAATCAACTCGTGTTGTCACAGTGCCTGCAGAACTGAGTTCTCTATTCAGAGATGACATGACATGACATGATGATCAGAGATAATCAAGAGGCTTGAGCATACACTGCAGTGAATATGCTTGTGGTATTATTGGCCAAAGTGTATGTATGTGGATATTGATGGTGCAAAGATTGCAGATGATGTGTTCTCTCCAAGTCTCTTGAGCCAAAGATTAAAACCTTTATGGACAGTATTTGAGAACATACTTACCAAAACATACTTTACCTAATTTGGATTCATTGGGTCAGGCGGCGACAACGAATAATGAACTAAATACAATAACATAGCCATGGAGAAAACAAGCTGCGACACCACCGATTCTGTCTGCGTCATGGACGGTCTGCGTGCTCGCTCACGTCGTTCCGTCAAGCACGTTCAAGTGAACGTCGCTGCTGCGTCATTTGCGCGCCGCCTCGCTCCCGATGCACTTCTTTTCCCGAAAGCCTAAAGATAGATGTTTCGATTTCAGGTGAGTATTGTTTCACACAAACCTATGTGCAATTTCCCTGGCGACAACTTCACGACGTCTCACTGAGAGAGAGCAGTAAATCAGGGCTGCGACTGATTTATATGGTGAACGCTGTCTATTGTTTATGCGACTGGCAGACTCAATGCGGTTGGCGGCCTGTGAAGCAGCCCGCTTGCCTGGTGACACGAGCCTGTGGGAATGAGAGCTTTCCCTCCTCTGGTGCACAGGATGTTCTTATAATTTAAGACAGTAATGTTAAATTTGAAAGGCCCGTGTGCGCCAGTAATATGTCGTGTTCATACAGGGTCATACGGGTTAGTTTTAGGGCAGCTGTATTAATATCGACGTGGGTCCTGCGTGATGTAACGTCAGCGTTAGCATTGTGGCTAATAGGTTCTTTTACATGCTGTCTGAGAGGAAACCCTAAACTGTATTTGTTCATTTTTAACTTTAAAAGTGCTACTGAACATCTCCTAACGCCTTAGTAAGATTTTAGGGTAATATGAAACCGAACTGTGGTGTTTAAATTCGCAGAGTGCTCGGTCATTGCTGACTTTTCTAAGTAATAAACCTTAATTGCCTTCACTGTTCAGTTCAACTGAATGCTTACTAGAGTCAAGTTAAACTGACTCCTCACTGAGACCCACACCCAGTTTCTTTCTGCTTAATACAACATACTTTGAACCCTTAGGCAGATTAAACAAGTGCCACTTATTATTTTATCACTCGGTCTAAACCAAGGTAGATACTCATGTGTCTAATCATTATATTAATTGTCATAGTGCGATATAAGTAACTTTATGTCCAAACAATGATGCATTTCCAGGGTTTCCCTCTATTTCCAGAGGGTTTGGGTGGCGTTTTTTTGGATTTAAGAAAAAACCATCATGTTGTTATACTCTAACCTTTTTAACTTGCTCTACATGTAGGCAACAGCAAGTTGCAAGTCACCAAATCATCATGCCTGGGGTGCAAATGGTCACTAGTATCCTGTATATCTGATTTTTTTTTTTTTTTTTTTTTTTTTAAAAGACAGAAAATACAAAGTTTCCCAATTTGTAAGCCATGGTGGTTAAGTCAAAAACACACAATTAGTGGTGAGATTGTTACTTTTTAATAATGTCTGCCACAATGAAGCTGTTTGGCCACACTGTGATCAACCAGAAAACCAATATGAATGTTGATTGTACTCATGACGTGTGATTGGTGCATTTAATGGCAAGGGGGTGTCGACATGCATAAGAAATATTTGTTAAAAGCCAGTTTGGAGAGCATCTTGAGCTGTAGTTCAGTGCTCAGCCAAACATGTTTCCAATGTCAGGTCAGCAGTTTGTTCAGTTTAAATGAGTCTCTGTGGACGAGGGACTGGTGTGATTTGTATTCACCTGTATGGCAGCGTTAGGAGAAGGATAAATACATTTTTAATTGTATGGGCTTTCTTTCTTTGGCAAGATTCTGTAGAAATGTAACCCAGGCTTGTCTCCTCATCAGTTAGTGATGTCTGTCAGTGGATCCCATTAAACAACAACCATAACCATGCAGCATTTTTAGCTAAATAAACCTGGTAAAATAACTGGCAGCAGTGGCAGAAAGCCTTGTTTAATCTCCAGGTGGGCGATCCAATTCATCTGCCAAATATTTTGATGATTAATCGATTAATGGTTTCAACCATTAAATTTTAGAAAATCACAAAAAATGCTGGTTATTTCCCTCAGCCCAAGATGACGTATACAGGTTGCTTGTTTTTAATAACGATCTGTCCAAAACTCAAATATTTTAAGGTATGACAAAAAAACATGATTTTTACAATTGATGAGGTGAAACATGCAACATTTGCCAACATTTACCAACTTACTGATTAACAAGATTGTATGATTGTGTGATCTACTAATGGATTGAGTCAGAAACATTATAACTGAACACTGACAATGTTTACATGCACAAAATATTCAGTTTTTTGCCCTTATCCCTGAAAAGCTTTTTACATGACTAATGAAAAAGAATATTGCATTAATATTCCTGTTTACATGTATCTGTGCATACTGTGATTAAAAATAGGTTTTTTTTATAGTTTTCCACTGGTGGCAGATGTTCCACTGTGTGAACTCAGCTTCCATCTTTCATTCCTTCAAACACCTTTTGGAAAAAGTTAAATTATATGCTCATATCCAAAAGCCTGATGATACCCTTTCAGTTGGTATGTTTCTCCTTTTGTCCAAAAATGTGGCCTTTTCTTTGGATTCATCCATCTTTTCCAGAGAGAATCTGTCTCTGCTCCAACTGACTGTAAACAGTGGTCACGTGTCGCAACATGCAGTTAAACAAGCAAATGACATGCATACTCCGAAGGCACTGTAGACATGTCCAACGAATCCTCATACAACTGAAATAATATCAGCATATCACACATTTTAGTCGGAAAATGCTCCATTTGGAAGAAGGCGTAATTCAGAATATCTAAAAGGAATATGATACATGACACCTGTCAAATTCACAATATTGTCATATTCAGAATAATAGTTGAATATTACTGTGTATATAAATGTACTCAATGTTACTTTCAGCTGATGAGAAGGAAATCCTATCAGGTGATCACATTTTGACAAGTTATTTTTATTATCCATAAGTCCTTGGTTCATTGTTAAGTGTTAAGGAAACCAAGGTGAGTGATTAGCTTCTGCAGCTCTTAAATATGATAAGGAATTGTAGTATTGCACATTATCACCTTCAGAGAACAACATCCAACACCAACATTGCTTAACAAATGAGCTGTTTTAGCAGATTCGGGACTAGTTCACAATTGCAGTACAAACTGGGTACAACTTTAGCAATCTTAACCATGTCATTATTCACTTTTCCTGACTCTTTCTCCTCTGTTTTCACCTGCCCTCCATCTGTACCTTCTTTCTTTTTCATTGTCTCTTTCCCTGTTGTCTTTGCAGTCCCTGGACGACGACTGTACGTTGGAGGAGGAAGATGACGGACTGGTAGAAGAAGAAGATGAAATTGATCAGTTCAACGATGACACTTTTGGAGCTGGTGCCATTGGTGGGTTATACAAAAAAACACTTTTATAAGTGTATTTCAAAAATAAAGTATTTCAAGCTCAAAATGTTGTTCTTCATTACATTTTATGAACATTTTATGTGTTAATAAAGTTACCATTCATGAAAAAATCTCCTCTGTACCGAAGTATTAAATTGTCCCACATATAAACTCCCCACTTTCTGGCTCTCCTCTTCTAGATGATGACTGGCAGGAGGAACATAAACGCCTCGCCGAGCTCGATGAGCGGGATGGGCTGGGGGTAGGAGGAGGGGGGATAGCAGGAGACTCCGATCTGGGAGGAGCAGGGGACCCGTCCTCCACTCGTTTCCCTTCCACTGCTGGACATCGCCCCCATCCATCGTCCCTCCCTTCACTCAACTTCTCGTCTTCCTCTGGCCTACCCCCTCCAGGTCAGTGATCTGAAGAATCCTACTAGCCAGGGTTTACAGTAGTCGGCATCATGTATAGTTGCCCGGCAGATGAATACCAATGATGTTAACAGCCAAAATGTCCAGAGGGAGATTAGCCAAATAAATCAGTAATTTGATGAATAGCATATTAAATATCCTTATATTGAGCTTAATAATAATAATAATAATAATAATAATAATAATAATAATAATACGTTTAATTTAAAAGCGCCTTTCTGGTCACTCAAGGACACTTTACAGAGGTAGTTATAAACACAGAACAATAAATACAACAGGAAGAAACAAACACAATGAACAATCATAAAACCATGGCAATTACAACGAATATGCTAGTCGGAAAAGGTGAGTTTTGAGAGCGGATTTGAACTGAGGACGAGACGATTGATGTTGCGAAGATGGAAGTAAGCAGACCGGATGATGTTATTGATGTGAGAATGATAGGAGAGAGAGCCATCGAGGATGACACCCAGACTCTTGACCTGAGGGGAGGAGCAAGCTGAGGAGCCGTCGATGGGGAGGGAGAAACTGTTGACCTTGGATAATGTGGATTTGGTGCAGACTAAAATGATTTCTGTTTTATCACTGTTGAGTTTGAGAAAGTTTGCGTTGAACCAGGTTTTTATTTCAGAAAGACAATTGGTCAGGGAGGAG
>JAPQRN010001036.1:0-13953 GCA_037367275.1 Coranthus polyacanthus | reverse complement strand
GACTCGATTACTGTAATGGTCTTCTAACTGGACTTCCCAAAAAGAGCATTAATCAGCTACAGCTCATTCAGACACTGCTGCTAGAGTATTAACCAGGACTAAGAACAGAGCACATTACACCAGTTCTAAAATCTCCATACTGGCTTCCAGCTACTTACAGAATAGATTTTAAAGTGCTGCTACTAGTTTACAAATCCCTGAATGGTTTAGGCTCAGAATACATTGGTGATATGTTTATTAAAGAATATAAACCGAGTAGGACTCTAAGATCCATGGACTCAGGTCAGTTAGTCGAGCCCAGAGTCCAAACTAAACATGGAGAAGCAGCATTTAGCTGCTATGCTGCAAACAATTGAAAACAGGTTGAAAACATTTCTCTTTTCATGTGTCTATGAATGACCTCTGTAACTTGTACTCTTCTTATCACACTGCAAGTCTTAATTCTTATTGCACTGTAAGTCTATTTCTGTGTATTGCTATGTTGGAGTACCGGATATTCTTTTAAGCATTTTTAATATACGTTTTATTTTATTCTCTTCTATTATGATTTCATGTATTCTGTTCTTGCTTTTAATTATATTTTTAATGTATCGATGTTTTATTGTTGAAGTACGTTATTTATTTATTTCTGGATGCTCCTTTCATATATATAAAGCACATTGAAATGCCTTTGTGTATGAAATGCGCTATATAAAAAAAACTTGCCTTGCCTTGCCATCTGTACCGCCTCAGAATAGTACAGCATATCATCCAGTGAAAGTTGTTGTGAATGCTGAAATATTGAGTATAATATTGAATATTGTGACAAGGTGAGGATTGTACCCACTTGAGGATTCCAGACATGCTGGTCACCTCGGGTGATATTTGACATTGGAAAAATCGTAGTGGAATTTGTCAAAGCTGACACCACAAATACGCCTGCTCTAAACCTGTGAAACCGTTAAACCCTTGGCAAAACAGGAACTCCCATTGAGATCAAATTCTTTCCAAAAAAACAGTATTGCTCCAAATCAGCTTGGAAAACCTGGGTGGGAAAAGAGAATGAGTAATGTTCTCCTGCTTACAGGGAACACTTTTCCTCAGGAGAACATTAAAGGGAGGATTTTCAAGAATCACATTGTCTTTATTGTTTCCATCTTTATGTTCTTCCTCAGTTCAATTGATGACACCTGTTAATATGGGACAAGGACTACATAGCTTCTGCAGATACATATAGATCTCTCTACATATGTACATTTCCAGATAGGAAATGCAGAGATAAATACGCTTTGGAACTTTTCATTTACAACAGACATAATATGCAAAATATGGCTAGAATCGGCCCACAGACCATCTCATTCCAGAATATATAGATAAAAAATCTAATCAAACCAAAATAAAAACACAGCATTGTGTTTTGTCACAGGTGGCAGTTCAAAGTCACAGTGTTCAGGAATACAACATCAAGAGACATTTTTCGACCATGCATGGTAATTGTGCCACAAACTTGTCATCAGTTTTAAAGCTGAAGTGCCTGAATGTTTTTGGCATCATAATTACTTTTCAGCATAGCAGTCTGACAGGAAACAAGAGTTCTACCCCATCTCTGGAGTACAGTTTTCAGGCTGCAGGAAATCTACCCAGTGATGGGAGGTTTTGGCAGTCATAGGTGTTTTCAGACAGGTAGGGGGGTTGAATACATGACTGACAGCTGGAATTACTGATTGCTGAACTGATTGTTCAGATTCAGCCAGACACAACTCTACTGCTCTACTCTTATATTTAGCCTTTGATTTTGACCGAGAAGAGAGAGTTGCAGATGCAAGGTGTTTATTTTCAAATTATTGCATTTTTTTCCACTCAATTTCAGCTCCAACAGTTTTAAGTGTTGTCTTAAGCACCTAGTCTTTTAATTGAAACCTCAGAGGACAGCAGATTGACACACACATAGAAAAGTCAACATCTTGCAACAGAAATTTATTCTTTTTTAAAACAACGACCTAGGCCATCTGAGCTGGAAAATGGATGACTGTAAGGCAATGTGCCCTGTAGTTCAACATATTTCCTCACTATGTGTTTCATGTTTCATTTCAGTTGTCCACTGTGTGGCCCCTCACTTACTTTATCTGTCAGCTTGGCCCTCGTGGTTTTAGTGTGACTTTTATTTCAACTTTACTTTTCCCATGAATGATCATACTTGATCACTATGAGTTTGAGGAAGGACAAGCAAACTTTCACCAGTAAAATAGAGGTTCAAATGAATACTTCTATTAGCTGGTTACTAAGTGCCATTGTATTTCAATTGACTTTTATGCAGTTCATTAGCAGCAGATGCCTTGCTGGTTGCTAAGCCAAGTTGCATGTTCACATGGACAGCACAGAGCAGAGAGCATATTCTCAAAAGTTTTCTCCTTGAAACAAAATCACAGAACATGTTCCTATGTAAAAACTATTTCAAGTGTGTGTCAAGATCAATTTCCATTAAAAAAGGTCCACAGAGAATAGCATCTCATTTCCTGGACCTCGTGTCAAGTGTATTTTGGAGGAAAAATCACCAAACAAAAGTAGATGTCTCACAGCCACTGTGTCAACTTAGAAGAAAGGCCTTTTCAATTTTTGCCCTCACTGTTTTGCAGTTCAGTTCGATTGTACTACATTTGTACATTAATTATGTGTAGACGGCCTGTTTGTAACATGTAAATATGAGAGTTTCAAAGTTTAGCACACTCATACAAGCCTAGTAGTAGCTGCTGCACGCCACTTACCCGGGACTGAATCCCTTTATAGACTGCTGCTCGGCAAGGAGGATCTACTCATTCATTCACAACATTAATACATCAGAAATTATGTTAGTACTCCAGTGCTAGTTGAAATTGATTGTGGTTTGGAGCATTAACACTGCTAATATTTTACTCGACTGGACTAAAAAAAACAGTCTTATCTACTCTAGTTCATTCACTGTGAAGTACAGTGGTTGATTTTTATTTAACCAGTTTCATGAAGTGTGATCTAAAATGTAACACCTTTCAATTCAGTGAAGGGAGAGTTCCTGTTTGGTGCTGCACATCACATTATCCCCTTTTCATTAGCCTTATCATGAACCTTCACAGCAATAAACTTGATTGACTAAAGTGGTGCAAGCAGAGCCAGTTTATTACAATCTTAACTGAGAGGGATTAAAAGTGAGTGGTGTCAGTTACTTCAAGTAAGTGCAGTATGTCCAAAGACTTAAATTACAAGACCCCTTCTCGCCTTGTCCCGTAACCTGAAACCCAAAGTTAATGTTGAGAAATGCAGAGCTGGTCCAACACAGAATCTCTCTCCTCAGAACTGCTACAAACCACACTGTGTGCTCTGCAGACCACATGCTGATTACTCGTGTTTATTCCCGCCTCTGCCACTGAACAAGATGAGCAATTACACACAACCTCTTAATGTGAGAGCTGAGTAATTTACAGCCATGACATGCATGAGGAGATGGAGGGCTAATCTCAGCTCCAGAGAGGCTTAGTCATTCAAGCCCTCATTGCCCTTATTTTCTGTCAGCTGCTAAAATGAAATGATATTGTGTTTCACCACAGTGTAATGTGTGCTGGGACTGGTATGTTTCCTGACCGTGAGTAATCTTAGCTCTGAATTAGCATTGTTCATGTGGTTGGAGGCCTTCGAAATTGAGAGGTCACATTTGGGTCAAACCATATGGCCTTGCATGAATTTGTCTCTTGTTAATTTTACTGTGGGGCTTGACCTTCTGCTCACCCATTCTGGCCTTTCTTGGTAAAGTGATCCTATCTCCCCATGGTGTATTTATTTAGGCACAACGCAGCTTGCAACTGTAAAGGAACTGTGGATGAGCTCAAGCTTTGTAAATCATAGTAGGATGAGAGTATGTGGATGTAAATGGATGTAAATAGATGGAGGATATTAGTGAGGAAAATATAAGCATCAACGTCTTCAGAGGTGGAAGAATCTGCTGAATTGTGCTTTGTTATTGTATTTCAGTAGAGGTTCCAGGTATCCGTTTACTTGAGTATTATTTTATGACAACTTTGTAGTTTTACTCCCTACATTTTCACACAAATATATGTATATATTTTCAAAACAGGCTTTTAAAAATATTACTGTTACTTTTTTTATTAAATGTTATTACATGTTACTTTTAAAGCATTTGAGTGGAATCATCCATTATTTTTATTTTGTATCATTGTGCAACCTACAGTAAATGGATGGAACGATAACATAGAAAAGAGGATCCCTTTCTGTATCCATTGGTGAATATCACATACGGCAAAAGACAACAAGATGAAAACAACATAAAAGATGTAACAACACAAAACAGACTGGAATGGAGCCTGGATCTTGGAGAAAAGGCGTTATAATGTTTCAAGTTCCATTGCTGACATTGAAAACTGATTTGCACATTGGAGTGTGAAGTTAATGTTAAAATAATTTTCAGTGTATTATTTTTGTATTCGATTTGAAGTTAGAATGGTTTAATAGCCTTCACATTATATTAATATGATATGAGGTTCAGTTTGCCTTGCACAGAAATAGTGGTAATGTCCTTCATCACTTTAGACTTTGAGTACATTTTAGAGCCTGGACTTTTTCACTGCAGTAAAGAAGTTGAATCAGTACTACTTCTACTTTCACCACAGTCTTTTTTTCACAAGTAAAAGTAAAATGCTTTGCTTTTCCTTCAGGAACCATAGAAAGTGTGCTAATTATTATTGTCCACGATCAAAGTTCCACTATTATGCTAACGCAATTTGGGGACAGGGGCTTTTCCACTCTAGGTTGACTAAATTAATTAGCCATCTTATTCACATGGAGTATTTGCTGCCTACCAGCATGGTTCTGTCCATGTGATTTTAACACGAGGAAACCCAGATTTCTGGGAAGGTGGACATGGAGTGGCCACATGATTTAATTTCGATCAGACATCTGTGTTTTCAGATTAGACTTTTTGTCAGCTCAGCATCATTCTTCACAAACAATAAGAAACAACAGAACAAATAGAGCAATAGCCAAGAAGACACAATATTTATGAAAAGAAAACATTTCTGAAACTTCTGAGGGATTATCAGTCAGTGGTAAGCGTCCATTCTTTCTCTCCTGCTCTTTTTCTCTTTCTTTCTTCTCAAATGTTGCGGTAAGTGGTGTTTTGGATTTGTTTTGGATGTTATGCTGTGCTTGCTGTGTTTTGATATGCCGGATCTCACTGTGAGCTGCCCTCATGTTTCTTGAACATCACACAGTTGTCTTTCTCAGGTTTTAAGAGCTGAAGCATCCTGGGAAAACTGACTGACTGCCCTTTCATCTATCGTCTTTTCATTCATTTGCTCATATTCATTATTATTACACCTTTTGGAAACCATTTTTACCCTTCCTTCTTTTCTCACTTATCTGCTTCATCCTCCTTATCTGCTGTTTCCTCTCTTTCTTTCTGAGTCATCCTGTACTTTATCTCCATTACTTGCATGTCCCTATTAGTTTTGCCATGATTCTCCTAGGGGACAGGCCTTTGAGTTCTTTGTGAGTGAGTCATTCTTTTTACTAAGAGATGATGTCATCACCAAAAGCTGTTGAAAAGTTACCTGGTTCGAGGTATTTGCCCATGGCAGACTTCATCATAAAATCAGAGTAGTGTTAGTTCTCTCTTTAAAATTGCATAGCCCTGCTTTTGCCTTGTTTTCATCTTTTCAGCCCTCTCCCACTCCCCGCTCTGCTCTTGTACAGTGATGGCCTTGCTTTGCTCACTCAGCAGCATGCTATAAGCTCTGAGGCGAGATGGTCCGAATTAGGCGGCATGCTGAGGGGGAATGAAAGTATATGAATATTTTACTCTCTGCCTGCACTACACACTCACTGGCCACTTTATTAGGTCCACGCGTTCAACTGCTGGTTAATGCAAATATCTAATAGGCAAATCACATGACAGCAACTCAACACATTTAGGCATGGAGACACAGTTAAGACGATCCGCTGAAGTTCAAACTGAGCATCAGAATTGGGCATTGTTTAAACACCACAGCCTACCTGAGTATTGTTGCTGACCATGTCCATCCCTTCATGACCACAGTCTACACATCTTCTGGTGGATACTTCCAGCAGCATCATGTCACAAAGCTCATATAATCTCAAACTGGTTTCTTGAACATGACAATGAGCTCACTGTACTCAAATGGCCTCCACAGTCACCAGATTCCAATTGAATAGAGCACTTTTGGGATGTAGTGGAACGGGAGAGTCGCAGTATGGATGTGCAACCAACAAATCTGCAACAACTGCATGATGTCAATATGAACCAAAAGCTCCGAAGAATGTTTCCAGCACCTTGTTGAATCTATGCCACAAAGAATTAAGACAACTATGAAGGCAAAAGGGGGTCCAACCTGGTACTAGTAAGGTGTACCTAATGAAGTGGCCAGTGAGTGTATGTGTGAAAGAGTCCCGTCTGGATGCATGTGGGTCTGTGTATGGGCTGAGAAGGCACAACAGACACCAGTGAGGGCCTCACAGACTGGGAACATTGCTCATTGCTGGGTCAAAGTCCATTTCACGCAGCCAGCTTGTATATGGGCCATGCACGAGTTCCTCAACAGCAGCTGTGTTTACATACAGATCAGACTGATAGAGAAAAAGGCCACAGTCTATGCCACTGTGTCTTCTTCCTCTCTGTGGCTTTCATCTCACCCCTATGCTGCATGTTCCCGAACAACACCTTGGCTTGAAAGGTTTAACCCTTCATTCACCTTGACTCCACTGAAAACAAATAAGCTGTAGGATACACAAAAGAGGCTGTATTCTCAATACCTTTTCACCACACTTGCAAAAGTAAGGCTTCCAGAAGAGTTCTGGCTGAGGCTCTACCCATTTACTTCTGAAGAACACATCTTTGAAGAAAGGCTTATTCAAGTGTTATTTTCAACAGTAATGGTTCCATTAATAGCTATTTTCATCTAAAGAACCAGTTTTGGAAGAAATTGTTCTTCATAGTTCTTACAAAATCCCTACCATCAAATATTCAAATGTTTATCAAATGTATCCCAAGTGGGTTTGTCAGGGAAATCCTGATTTATCTAATAGCTAAATTTATGGACATTAACAAAACTATTATGCACATTCTGTTACACAGAGTTTAGTGTCACATTAGCTTTTTATGTTAAAGTGTAATCTGTTGCTGGATCGATGATGAGCCCTGTGTTGAATGTAATGAAACTATTGGAATATAAAGGGGTTCTGGGTAGAACCTCCTGGGTTGTTTCTTGTTAGCACCCCGAAGCTGTGTTCTGATCACCTCACAGTTCCCTGTGGACTACACAGGGTATTCAGCCATGGTAAGATTCCAAACTGAGACTTATCTGAACTGATCTGTTTGCTAGGGGTAGGCAAGCACAACTTTTTTTAAATAAAAAAAGTAACTGATGTTGTCCTAATTAGCGTGACTATTTAAGTGGTTAAAAACAACAATAAGATCTATAAATCAAGTACTCAACAAGAAGTTATTGCTGACTTTGCAATTAATCTACTAGCAAGTTACACTGATGTTGGTTTGGATGCAGAGCGCTGTAACTCCAATCAAATCACATTTCTTCATGAGCTACAAACATTTCAATAGTGTGCTTTATAATAGTACCAGTTTTCATTTAAATACATATTCAGTGTTATTTTTAAGTCATGTAAAATTTCCATCATGTACCAGGAATTTAGGCATTTATGTTATTGGGGTCATGCATGGATAAAGTGATATCTATGTTGGTGTCAGGAGTGTTGCAGGGTGTTCAGAATAGAGGAATTAAATACATTTAATAATAATGCTGATATGTTTTTTAAATATAATAAGTATAAGTCATCAGAAAAACTAATATTCAAGTAAAGTAACAGACACCCAAAAACTTTCCTTAAGTACAGTAGTATTTGTGCTTATACTTATTTACTTATTGCAGATATTGTAGTCTATAAACCTTTGAACACCACCTCTTGCTTTTGGGGGAAGAGTGATGAATGTCCTCATAATGGCAATGGATTGCATAGTCATGCAGGGGAAGCACAATCAAACCACAGAGGCTGTGAAAACCACTGAGAGGTGAGAGTGCTGCCCTTGGTCTGACAACCTAAAGAAGTGCCCTTAAAACACTCACTATGTTACAGTTATAAACTTAAAAGCATAGCATGTGTGTTATGTTTATTATATTCTCTGAAAAAACATAGTTTGTGATAGGTCACAGGGAAAACACTAAGCCTCAGAGCAGTCTCAAGCAAGAGGGAACTGGAGAGAAAAATGTTTGAGGATGGCAGAAGCAATTAGCTTCCTCAGGCTACTTGGAGTTCAGCCGTTTTATATTTCCAAATCAGCCAAGCAAAGAATGTGGAACACCATTACTCTTTTCAAATGAAGTTCATCCCTAGTGCCATTGACACTCATAAATGACGTGCATGACTCATATTTAATTTTAAAAAAAGCCTAAGAGTTTTAATGTGGAACAGAACGTCTGAATGTCCATGAACAGAACCCAAGTCGTTGTCACCAAATTATTAACTCCAGAAAACACTTATTACACCCAAAAGGCAGATGCATGTGTTTCATATTGAGGAGTCCTCACCCTTCAAAAGTGTGACCTCACATAATTATCTCAAAACAAGGCAATAAAGCACATCTGCAATGATACAATATGATTTTTGTAAAGCACAGCATAAAGGGATAGTGTGTGCACCAGAGGGCCTCGGCACAAAGTGTCAGCAGGGAGGATCGGGACTTTCTTTCAGTTCTTTAATTCCTTTCTTTGTCTAAATATGTGTTTTCCTCATTTGCTCTAAGTCATGTCATTGTGAGCTCCATGCTGCATCCCTCTTTCCAAGGCTGTAGTCATGGAGTCAACAACGTATGTGTGTGTGGGACACATGGGATGTATTACTGAAATCAACTGAAAGACTAAAAAAAAAAACTATGAATGAGTTGCCAAGGAGAACAGTCCTCAGACTGTTTCTACAAAGTGTCCTCTGTAGCTTCAGCTGACTGTATCTACAGATGACACTTTGTATAGACGGGAGAATTTGCAGTTCTGTGATTGGATGTTTGTTCCTGAAATGCACCCTGGGAGTTGTAGTCTAACGTAGCCCTTAATCTTTTGTTGGTAACTGACTCAGTTTGAGTTAACCTGTCTTTCTGGGGCTGAAAATCCAACACTTAAACTAAATAAAATCTCATCTAAAACTAGCCAATTCCTCAATATAAACATAAAACTAAAATGAGCTATGATTGCATTGGCTAATCATCAATTTGTATGCCATTTTCTAAGTACATTTTTTACAACATGTTGGGGGGCATTTTGGGATGATTTAAAATTCCATGCGATTTTGAACCTATTTAGAGCTTATTTTCTCGCTTTTGCAACATTAAATCAAAATAAATAAAATTAGTCAAATCTGAGTTATTATTAAACAAGATGATGTTACAGACATTACACAACATTGGTTGAATGTCTTAAAGACATAAATGTGTGGATGTCATAGAACTTCCTACAATTATATGCAGATCAAATGGACATCATTGTGTTTGGAGCCAAAGCCCAGAGAGAAAATTTAAACATTAAACTAGAATCATTAGCTCTTCATTCCAAGGAACAGGTCAAAAACCTGGGGATTATTTTGGACAATGATCTCAGTTTTCTACCTCACATAAGAACCATCATTTTATCACCTTCGGAACATTGCAAAAGTCAGACAATTTGTCTCCCGGGATGATGCAGAGACTATTGTAATTCCATCCTGTTTGGTCTACCTAAAAAAGCTACCAACCGCCTACAACTAGTTCAGAACACTGCCACCAGAGTGTTGACAAGGACCAAACAGCGAGCACATATCACACCCATTTTAAAGTCACTGTACTGGTTACCCATAGGTTTTAGAGTTAAGATTATTTTAGTTTTTAAATCATTAAATGGCCTAGCACCAGCCTATCTCATAGACATGCTCCTCAGATATCTTCCTAACAGATCCCTCTACAGTTCGCCTCCTAGTTGTCCCAAGAATTTTGACCAAAACATATGGGGAGTCAGCGTTGAGCCACTGTAGCCCTAGTCTGTGGAACAGTCTGCCTGAGGATCTGAGGGAAGCCACCTCAGTCGAAATCTTTAAAAGAAACCTCAAAACATATATTTTTAACCTGGCTTTTAATTAAGGTACCTTTTCATTCAATACCTTGTTTTTACTTGTTTTAAACTTTGAGAGACTTGTTTTACTTTATTTTTATTTATTTATTCATTCACATGTGTGATTGTATATGTTATGTATATGTGTGTATGTATATGTTGCCAAAAGTTTGGAAGCAAAGCCAATACAGGCCAAACATTTGGAAGCAACTTCTGTTCACAAGTTTCTGTTCACAGTGTCTTTCTTAAAAACCAGCATGAGTTATATGTATTTTGGGATGTATTTACTGCATAATCATTTCATTGATATGCATCATTTTCTTCAATTTACCTTTAGGTATACATTGATGTTACCAGACCACTGGTGAATAAATGTAAACAAAAGAGAAGAAGGGCTTAGTGTTAGGGTCCACAAGATTTGCAAGAGTCACAACTTCAGTGCAAAAGTAAAAAGAATCACAGTTTGCATTATTATCATATTATTAGTGTATCATTACACTCTCTGAAGAGACTAGAAGAAAGTGGAAGTTATGATGATAGAAAAAGGCCTGGAAGAAAGAGGGTTACTACAAAAGAAGAGGATAAACATATTATCGTGACCAGTAAGAGATCGGCAAACAACAGCACTACAAATAAGAGAAGAAATCAACATGACAAGGTCAAACCCCATATCTCTGACAACTGTGAAAAGATGTTTGAGAAAAGCTAGTCTGAAGGGGTGTGTATGCAAAAAAAAATGTTGATTCTCAGTTGGATCAATAGTAATAGCATCCCCTGAATGGCAAGAGGTCTTTGATTCACCATTAATATCCAATGTACCGAGTATTGCAGCTGTGGTTCTGTACCAAGCATGCAGTTACTCCATAATTCATCCTTATTTACAAAACACCACATCACCACTGATTAATATAAATAGCCAATGAGTTTTGCAATTAATATCAGCTGCATGACATCACGTTACAAAAACTCAAGTCTCATTATGCTATTCTGGATTCACAATCTCACTGATGACATTACTACAAGCCAAAATGTGATTGTGAACTATCCAAAACTACTTCCTCTGGTCATAAATCCAGTATGTTTGCAGATGTTAACTTTCCAAAACATAAGTCATGAACCAAGGGGGAATGAGATAAGTCTTACAGGGAGAGTTGTGTTTTGGCCATGAAATACTTGACAAATGTGTTTTTAACAACCTTCTAATAGCTTTTTACCTGCCAGACCTTTGGTTGTCGTCACTGAAGCTGTTCTATGGCCTGTGCTCTGTGCAGTAGTTAAGGCTTGCAGGGCCACTGTTCTTTGAGAAGAGGAAGGGAAGGGAACTTATTAATTAACCTTTTGAAGTATTTT
The DNA here is from genome assembly GCA_037367275.1 of Coranthus polyacanthus. Taxonomy (NCBI): domain Eukaryota; kingdom Metazoa; phylum Chordata; class Actinopteri; order Kurtiformes; family Apogonidae; genus Coranthus; species Coranthus polyacanthus. The sequence continues at coordinate 2,470 of JAPQRN010001036.1, read as the reverse complement.
AGCCAAGAAACTTTTTTTCAGGGGGGAGGGAGAATGGCTGTTGGCAGTACTCTCATGGGCACAAAATGTCTTTAATCTGTAAGATAAACTTAAAATTTGAAGCAAATTGGTAATGATTGTTGTGGATTTGTGTAATGTCATAACAATTTTAATGTCTTGAATAAAACATCTTTAAACATTCTCTTAAGACAACTGAGAGAAAGCAAGTAAAAGGAGAAAGGGACGTAAAGACTGGTCACCACACCCTTGGCACATGCTGACAGAGTATATGGACTGTCTACAGTATGGGTGTGTCTTTCCTATTACAGCCTATTGATCAGTTGTGTTTTCCCAGGCTCATTCATAGAAAAATTGAAAGCAGCTGCACTGTACTGTATGCCTCCACTGAAAACCTTTGCCAGGATGTGCATACAAGACATACTGTACTTTTGTACAGCACAAATGTTCCAGCTTCATTACCTAGCAGGTTAAGGATATATCAGTCACATCTCAATTTTCCCATTTAGCCTCATGTTCAGGATTAAATTTAAGTTTGACACTTTCTTTCCTCGAGTAGAAGTACAAATACTGATGTGGAAGTACTCATTTAACTGCTTCACTGCAGTAAAAGTGAAATGGCTCTGAAATGTGAAAAGCATTGACCTTATGCTGCTCCGCCCATTTTCTCTCCTGTGGTTCGAGTGTGACTGTAATCATACTTCCAGTTCGAGCTATCATAGTAGTTTTCTAACTACTGTTTGTCCACAATGAGTGAAATTTGGGAACATTAGGCATCCTGTGCCTTGTTTCAGAACATGTTTAGTGAAAACTCAACGTGAAACCTTCTGTTCACCTTAAGGGAAAGTCTGGGTTTTCTGTTTAAGAAAGAGATCACTTTAACTCTGATCAATCTGTGAAGCTAACAGTCTTAACCTGCTCAATGTCAAGTTTATTCAGTAGTTTCATTCATTGCATTCATAACAGACAGTTCAGGTTTACAGTCTGTTGTGTAACCAGGTTAAAAAAATGTTTTAACATGCATAAAATCCTTTTATTCAGTGTTGACGTTTAACATCTGTTTGTTCAAATCTCGGACACTAGGTGGAGTAGTGGATCATTCATGAAAGACAAACAATGAGGGTTCAAGGGTTAACAGGACATAATCTAGCCTGAGCAATGTGTTTTTCACTGACTTTTTGTCAATGCTGCCGATGAGAGAAAAATGGGCCATCGAGCTGTAACTCTGAGAATTCAGTAAGAAAATGTAAATAAGACCATGCAATGTTGTTAATTTTATCCATGATTAATTATACTGGAAAATGTTGTATTGTAAGGTGACCTAGTAATGTTTGTTTTGTTTTCTTTGTTTTTTTTTTTTATACATTTACCACTGCCATTTTATGCTAGTCACAGCATTAATTAGCCATTGTTGCAGCACTAAATATCTCTTTTGTCAACAATTAACTAATTAACAATTAATTATTTTTATTGTCTTTATTTGATCGTGAAAGACTGAAAACCAGAAGAAAGTTCACAAACAGTGGAGAAATAAAGAACCCCTTATTTGAAGGTTATGGTGTCTAGTGCTCTGGCTTCATTTCTTTTAATATTAGCTTGTGAGCTAACTTACTGTAAAGAATTTATTAATTTGCATCTTGGTGAAATGCACAGAGTGAATTTATGTTCAGATCCACATAGTAGCCTAGAGCTTTTATTGTGAAGGTTAAAACGGGATGTTGTCTGTAACATGAGCGGCCATTGTCGATCATCTAAGACAGCAGTAAAAGTTGTCCTCCTGGCTTTGTTGCCTCCGTGTTTTTATTTTACAGCCCTCATAAGTATAGGTGAAATAAGAAAACCCTTGTTACATTACTACCACCGTTAGCGTTGCCATGCGCTGCAGTAATAAATCTACACGTGAGATCTCTGGCCTCACATTACACAGCTTAAATTCACTCTGAACTCACAATAATGTCTGTGCATTATCATTCTATTTTTATGAGTGGATTTTTCATTCAGACAGATATCAACCAGAACAGTTCACCTGAACTGACATTGTTACTTTAGGAATCTCTCTTAAATAAAACAAATAAAAAGATCACTTTATTGACACAGTATGTCAAGTCTAGACCTCAGGTTGCTGATTTACAGTGGAAACCACTGACCGTGATCACATTTATCTGGGTCCAATCAATCACTAACCAGATTATTATTATTACCGGACATTTTATCCATTTATAAATCTAACACTCAGTTTTATTAGTGATAAAGAGGTTTTTTTTTTTACCTTGAAGTACGGGTCTGGTGCCTATTGTATTAACACATACAGTGGATATAAAAAGTCTACACACCCCTGTTCAAATGCTAGGTTTTTGTGATGTGACACCAAGATTAATAATTTCACAACTTTTTCCACCTTTAATGTGACCTATAACCTGTACAACACAATTGAAAAATAAACTGAAATCTTTCAGGGAGGTGAAGTAAAAAT
>JAPQRN010001035.1:0-13961 GCA_037367275.1 Coranthus polyacanthus | reverse complement strand
GATATTGATCACATAACAGCAAATCGCACGGAACAATCTTATTTACCCAACCAACAACACCTGCTTCTAGGGTGGAGGAGGGAGGGGGGGGTGAGAGCACAGGGAATGGAGAGAGGAAAGGAGATAGAGAGACGGAGAGAGTGAGGAAAAGGAAAAACAGCAAGGGAAGACATTAACTATTGAACTTCCAGATTTCTTTCAGGCTGTGTTGAGAAACAGTGCGGCACAGTACCTGCGGGCTAAGTACAGGTTGTGTGCTTAAGTAGTCAGCACTGAAGATGATCCTGATAATTAGACAGGTATTCTATTATAACAGCGCTTACCTTACCTATAAGTAGTAAACACAGGGAATGTGTGGAGAAAAAAAAAAAGTGCATCTGACATGAATGTATAGGTGCAGGCGAGCGCGACAAACACTGTGTGGACACATGCCAATTGTGACTGTAAGGCTGAGGAGTGTGCATAAACATTTCCTACTAAATAACAGGAAAGGGCAAACCTTGAAAACCTTGATCAATCATCAGCGGCTGGGAGTGCTGCGAGAATGAGAAAGATAGAGAGAAAGGGGAGCGGAGGGGAGGAGGGAAAGATAGGGAATGAGAGTGAGCGCGAGGGAGGCAAGGGAGGGGGAGAGAAAGAGAAAGAGATTGAGTGAGGGTGTGAGTGAGGGGGAGAGATAGCAGGAAGTCGAGGGAGAGAATGGGAGAGAAAATAGAAGGAGAGCAAGGGAAGAAACAAAGAGATAAGAGGCTGAAAGACAAAGAAACCACATGGAAGAAACAACAAGGGACACGTACATAAAACAACACAGAACTAGCCTATGGGGAAAATGAAAAAGACACAGACAACAAAAGTTTGGGGAAGAAATACACTGGCTCCTTTCCAGGCCTGAATCTTCATAACAGCAAAAACCTGCTCGCTTGTCCGTTTACTTTGGGTATGTTTGCATGTGTAGGACTACAGAAAACTAATAGAGGGAAAGGCTGTGATGGTTGAATTTCATTTGGTTTATAGATTTCTACAGGTTCCTATGTGCATATGAGACAGAGACAGTAGGGGAAGTGAGCCATTGCCCAGCTCTCAAGTGTACTAACCCTCAACTGGGATTTCAAATGTGTGTTTGTGCGTAGCTCCGTGTGCACATTTGTCTGATGTCTGAGATCAGGGACAAGCGCACACACCACTGACACCAACACGCTTTCAGTTCCCCACAGCCCTGAAACAACATACTTCTGACACGGGTGTCCGTATGACTTAACTTGTATTTCTACAGCGACGACTTGTCCATTTCCAACCAGCTTGGTTCTGTGTTGTTTGTCTATAGGAGTACAACCATGCAGTGTGGTGTCACATCCTCTCTGTGATATAGGTCAAAGTTATAACTTTTTTTTTCCACCAAGAGGAAGAGAGCGAGTCACAGATAGAGACTGAGGGAGAAGGACAGAGCTACAGATTCACATATCAGTGGTCTGTTTTACCCCTGAGAAAAACTCAATGAATCATAAAACTGCAGAGGACTCATTGATGACAGCTCTTTGCTTTCTTTCTTTCTTTCTTTTTTTTTTTTTGGGGGGCTGAAACAAATGCGTGTACACGTTCTCACAAATACATATGACAATATACAGAAAAATATCAGCCCGCATATTATATAAGCCTAAGGTTAGTCTACATGCATAGTACACCCAGCTCCTCTTGCTGTATGTTAGTGAGCTCACATTGTCAGTGTTGTTTCTTTATCCAAACCAGTGACAGGCTGCATACAGCCTGAGTTTGCTCTGACTGTGTGTGAGACGTTGTGCTAGGTGATGGCTGTAATTCAGCATCCTTTCACTGTCAGGCAAACTGGAAGCCTTGTAGGTTTGTATATAGGGTTGTTATAGCTACAGCGTTCAGGTGAGGATTTTCTTATGAAGACTTTCTTTGCAGAAAGAGAGAAAAAGAAGAAAGGAATCAGTTTGCTCTGTTTTGAACTTTGAGTTATTGGACTGTTGATGTTTTAGCCGGCCATCCCTCTCAGACCCGTGTCGAAGGCAGCAAGCCCACACACCTTCTGTTATTTCCAGTGCCGGATCAGTCTCACCTCTGCATGGCATGCTGATATAATAGTAAGTCTCAAGCATGATTAGCTGCTGTAATTAAGCTTTCACAAAAAAAAAAAAAGCACAGCAGGCTTTTTCATAAGCACAGAACAGACAATCACACAGCTTGAATCTAAGCAATGCAGATGGAATATAGCAAAACAGTATAAAAGCAGCCACACCCTAGTTGCACGCCTCCAGCTTCTTCCATTAAGGTCAGTAAGAACAGACTGGACACACAGACAGGAGAACACAAAGTGAAAAAAAACAAAGCTTCAGTCTTTATCAGTGCTGCCTCCTTCGCTACAGCGAAGGAGAGCAACTTTAAATGTGAGGCATACATGATTAGACACAGAGCAGGCTATAGGTGAATCACTTGCAACTTCAGGTATACCTCAAATAAACAAATGAGAACCTGCAGCATTTCTGATTCAATATTGATGCTTTCCATGTTTGCTCCCCCCCCCCCCCCTTTTTGTGCTGTATATTTTATACAAATCAAGTCTTAAATTCACTCAACAAATCAGTCTTACACAAACCACAAGACAGGATGCAGAGATGGCCAGAGCAAAAAACCCTAAATAAAAGATTACTCTCCCCATTTTGTAGTGGGGTACTAAATGGAAAGACAGAATATTAGCAATGAAATAGCTCTGCTTGGAGACAACATTGGAGAAAGGAGTGTGGGGAGAGCTTGAAAAAAAAAAAAAAAAAAAGACTGAATATAAAGGAGAAAAGACAGAGTTGAGGGAGGAGAGGAGAAGAGCATTCAGCAAGGAGGATATAAAAGGAACAGAGAGGGGGGCGAGGGAGTGAGACAGAGAGCTATGGAAGGAAAGAGAGAAAGAGAAGGGAGAGAGCATAAGAGAGCGAGAAAAGAGGGGGGCATGGGAGAGCAAGAGAGAGAGGAGGAGAGAGAGATCAAGAGAAAGAGGGAGGAGGGAGGGGGAGCGAGTGAGAGAAACAGAGACAGAGGACGAAAGAGAAAGACAGAGAGGAGAGAAAAACAGAGAGGGGGAAGGGAGAAAGAGGGATAGCCACAAGAGACTCAAAAACCACAGAATAAAAACCCTCTGTCTGTCTGTAACTCTATATAGATATACAAATATGAATCCTAATATATGGGCACATTGCATTTATTCAGCGGGAAAGGATAGTCAACAGTACAGAATTCAACATGCACCTCAAGTTCATTCAATAAGTCAGCAAACACAATGTAGGACCACGGAGAACTCATATCTTCTTATCAGGAATGCAGTTTTTCATTGCAGTAAGGTGGGAGAGGAATTTTACCAAGCTACTTTATCCTATTTTAGTCACTCTGAAGTCTCTTCCTGCTATATGATTCATGGAAAAGTATGCTTATAAAATATACGTATACACTGTACAGCCTCGCCACGTCCTCTCCGTCAGAACTGCAATCTTTGTGCGGCGGGCAGACGGACAGATATACATAAAGGAAACAAATGATTTTGTCATTCTTGCAAGTGTCCTACATAGTGAAATGGCCCCAGATTTACTCAAGGTGAGGCCCACAATGAACCACAGAAGCCTATTAACACTAGAGGTCTCTGGCGTGCCTTATATGCTGGTTAGAGGCGACCACATTCAAACTGGCTATAGCAGACAGTGGGGACACAGCCACTGTCCCTCTATGGCCGTCACTCCTTTGTATTATTCCTCCACCTCCCGGTAACAAATTTCAGTCGGAATTACTTTTCTTTCGTCCAAGTTTCATTCTTTTAAATCAAACCCTTTGTCTATCTCTTCTTTTGTACCTTCCTCCTGTTTCCATGGTTACCTCTCTCTCTGCTCTGTACACTATCTATCTCTTCCTCCGTTTCCCTCTCTGTCTCTCTCACTCTGTTCTTATCTTTCTCATTTTGCTTTCATCTCTGCCTCCCTTCCTCCTGCTTTATCCCACACCCTCCTCACTCCGGCTTTTATCTCTCTTCACTTTCATCTGTCTTTCACCTTTCTCTCCCCTTCAAGCCTGCCATTCCATCATGCTGGTTTTTGGTTCTTACTTATAGAGAGAAAGTTTTATCGGTTTCCCTGTCAATTCTGCATTTTTAATCATTTCCAATTTATCCAACCCACTTTCAATGCCATTGAGTCATGCATTAAATTGTCTTGAACAGAATGTGAGTGTGTGACTGTGAGATGGAAACCATAGGTGCAGGGGCTGTAGTCTTTTTTACTATCATAAAGAAAGAGGAATGGTTTCTGTCATGATATCTGAAGATTAACTGGCTGGTGAGGTTTTGTCTTTCAAGAGTGCAGTAATGGATGGGTTTTTTTTTTTTCCCCCCCCCCCCCCTACATGTTATTTTCCCATTTTCATATCAACAGCTACAGCACATCGACAAATTTACAAACTGGAGCTCATGATTTTATTATTTTTGATTTACCGGTGGACTGCTGTTGTGCTTATCTGAGTGGAGTCTGACTGAGACCGAAGCCATTGAGGAGCTAGTGCTCCTCGGCATGGGGCTGCCTCCTGTAAGGTAGCCTGTCATTTCTCTGCAGTGATGAAGATGTTCTTGTGAAGCACAAATGCCTCCCTCTACGCACCTCAGTTGGGAGATAATCGTATTCACACACAGCTGTGGTTGGTTTAACGCAGCACCACATCATGTGTCACCATGTGATACTGCACACTGAACTAACACCGCTTAACCACAAACAGTGACTGGGACACAGAGGCTCTATTGATATTTAAAAGGACACTCATCAGTATAGAACATGTGTGTGTGTCTGTTGGCCTAATACCAATTCACTGTAGGGTTGTCATCTATGGTGGTATACATAGGAGGGGGAGTGTGTCTTCAAGTCAGTGACAAACTCATTCCAAGAGACACTGCATGTGGTGTGGGAGGAAGTTTTGTTCTGCAGCTTTGACTGAAACTAACCTCCCTCCCCTCTCCCTCTCCTTCCCCTTCCCCTTAAAGTACCACAACTATTCAGAAAAGAGAATAAAGAAAACCTGAATAGAGGAAGAGGGAAAAAAAATGGGGTCCCTAGGCGAGAAAGAAAAGAAAAACAATGAAGGAAAACAGAATGAAAAGCAGCCAAAGAAAAAGCGAAGAAGAGAAAGAAGGACAGAGAGAGGGAGGGGAGACAGAAAAAGATACAGAGCAAAAGGAGCATAAAGCAAGGAGAGAAAAGCATAGCAAAAAAGAGAGAATAAAACACTGAAAGCTCTAAAAGACAGGAACATTTCAGTGGAAATAAAATTCTAAGAAGAAAATATATCGAAAAGGAAATGTTTATTTGGAATCGGCTAAAATGGGTCTTAAAAACAAATCAATGAGATTGTGCAAATGTTGAGGAAACTAAATACCATAAGCTGTTCTGATTTGTGTTAAATAAACATTTACACCTAATTAGACTGAATGTCTGAATTCTTTGTGTTCGTTCTTAACAAAAGGGGTCTGTACAAGTGCTTTGTGTACAATACACAATGAAACTTCAAACCCTGTCTAACAGAGAGCCAAACAGATTTGACCTTTTTAATCTTACTACATAATTCGACCTACCTGTGTTTTACGGAGCATTGCTCATCATCAGTGTGTGTGTGTGTGTGTGTGTGTGTCTGCCAGATTTTCAGTTTCATCATTATGAATGCAAAATGTGCTAATACCAGAAATAATAAGTATATGTAGGTGGTGCTGTTTAAAATCATTGCATCTTGAAACTGTTAATTACCTTTCAATAACTCATACTATTTTTACATGTAGAATATTTTTTTACTTACATGATCTTAATTAAATAACCTGAGTTTATCTAAAATGTAATGAGGTTTCATCATGATACTTCTATGTGGTTTGGACTGTCGGGTTATAAATAATATGATGGCGTATAATAGATTTGATATATTTTTCTACATAATGTAGTACATTGTATTAATAATGATTGTGTCTATGTAAAGGTACGTGGTTTCAGACAAAAATTACACAGTCTAAATTAGCTCATTTGTACGTGACAAAATGACAAGAAAGAATAATTATTTTTGAGTTTTAGATCTCTCTAAATGCATAAAAGAAATGTGCATGTGCCCTGAAATTACCTCAAAATCCAGTTTAATCTTCGCCATTCCTTTGTAAGAATCATTTTTAAATATCTGTTTTTGTTTTCAATTAAATATTCTTTGAAATGTGGGGTTATACCAACAGGAATTCTGCACAAAGAATTTCATATCCCTAGGCCGAAACAAAAGAATTGCCTATTTCTAACACATTTAACCAGGAGAACCATTTGTAAGATTATGAATAGAATGAATCATGGTTATGAATCGAGTATGAAATAAGAACTGCAATCCTTAATTGGTTTATTTATGTGACTGCAGCCTCTCCGACTAAGGTTCAGTCTTGGCCGATGTGGTCTCCAGGAGGTTAACTCTGTCCACTGGCACCAGTGATGTCGTGATCAAGAATCTGATACTGGGTATCAGCAATACAATCTGTAATTGAAAACACTGACCTTCCAGCACTACTCTGGCAAAGAAGCACGTGACAAACAATAATAATTGTTTTGTCCAATATGAAAGGTCATGTAATGAGTGGTTACAACTATTTGTACCTTCAGCGTACTTCTAATAAGCCCAACATCACCCAACAACTATTGTTTGAATACAGTTCGTAGACCAACATTTAAAGGGTAGTCAGAAGGTAGGCAACGAGGACCCATTTTACTGAATCTACCCCATTTTTTTTGTTCTGCAGATCCTAGTGATTTTTGAGTGCATCTTTATGCTTCAAAATTGCTTTTGCATGGATTGATTGTGTTGAACTATGCAGAAATATATTTATATGTATGATATGGCTGCACCGGATGAATTCTATGGAATATTTTATCCACCCTAATTATGAAGATGGAGAGAGGTATGAAAGGGATAGAAAAAAAAATAGTAATTCTCCTTTTCAAAGCAGACATAAAACCACGTTAGTTGATGTAACTGATTGAATTTGGTTACAAGGGTTTAGTTTTCCTAGGGACCAGTGAAAAAAACACAATCCATCACCTCACCTCCGGTAGCATAGCTGTGTAGAGATACCTGCATTTTTTTCAGCTTTGCTCCTAAGCACTGTGTTTTTACTTACTGTCTTTATTCTGATGAAATTTTGTACCGATGTCATAGAATTAATTGCAATATTTGCATCACAACTGTGCCTTTTTCCAGTTCAACTGGACACCATAGACATGTCTGTACGACATCTGTGGTGCACATTTCTGCTGGCTGATGTGCAGCCTCAAATTGCTCAACCTGCCTCCTCCTCACTCAACCTAACTCCAGTATAAGATACTCCAGTATATATGCATCACCTTGTCTTAGACTGAAAAATACAGTACATTTCCCTTGGCACTTGGAGTTGAGTTACATTACATAAATGATGTTTCTGTATTTGTATATCAATGGTGCATGCACCATGAAGAAAAAGGGAGGACTGCTCCTTCACTCCTTCACTCCTGCAGATCAAAGATCTTACATAGGACATCCTCACTGTTATGTTGAAATGACAGATCATAACTAATGAAGAGAAGGGCCAAAACTGCAGGGGTTGTGCAATTAATACATCTTGTTTTTGCATTTCTTTCTGTCTTTCTTTCTTTCTTTCTCTCTGTCTTTTGTTTTTTTGCATTCATGCATCAGCCGTGGCTGCTGGCTAACATCACTAAGAGCATTGCCAGAAGGCTGTCACAGTCACTCTCTCTCTATATGTCTGACTTCACATTCTCATTTTCACTTTTTTTTAGTTTCTCTGTTCAAGGTTATTTGATGATGAAAAAATATTGTGTCACTTTGCTAGTGAACCAATGCAATCCCACAAACAGTTTACTTAGGTAAATATATCTCACACGACTGAAGTGCACTAACCTAAGCGATTTTTGTGCATATAAGGTTGCTTTGGTAAATTGGGCTACAGTGGATGGGATTAAATGAAAAAAAATGAGGAACAACAATTAAATAATAATGACCTATACGTAGGTCAGATCCACCAGGAGCCAAGATGAGGCCCACCAGCAGGGGTCAGTAATATTCCCCTGAAGCAATGTTCCACGGAGAGCACTTTACATGTCCAGAGTGTAAGGTTTAGGGTGATCTATTCTGTTTGCAGAAACATAATTAATATTCATAATTATGTTTTCATTGGTGTATAATCACCTGAAAATAAGGGTTGTTGTGTTGACCCATTTATAGATACAGAGGAGGTGGGTTCTCTTCCATGGAGTCCGCCATTTTGTGTCGCCATGTTTCTAAGGCGGGCCAGAACGGAGCAGCCAAACACCAGCCCCTTTTTTACACAACCCGTTACAAATACGGAACGGGGGAGTCGTTGTTGTTCCACCTTTAAGCCAGCATCAGAGGTAGTCACAGAGTCGAATGGACATTTGTGTGAAAGGGACAGCTGGCATTGTGGGAGAGGGGTGTGATGTGTTATGTGTGCGACCTGTGACTGGGAAATGAAAAAATCTCTGAAGAAACATTTAGCAGCTAACCTACAGCGATCAATACGCTACTATTGAACAGTTCTGCGACTGGGAAGACAATACAAGTGCAATACATGAGCTCCTTACCCTCCAAGCAGAGAACAAAATCACCAGCAATTATAATTTTTTTGCTTTTATAAATAACATAGTAGATGCCAACGGTGTTGTGTCATGCCTCTGATTGCACCTGCATGCTATCTAAAATCACACACTGGGCTGGCACTATGTCGGCTTTGTTAGGTTGACTGTAAACAACATGTTGAGTGGTTTTCTTAACGGCAATATAGCAGGATCTCAGGTTTAAAAAGAGCTACCGGCTCTAGAGAGGGCTTTTTGCATTCTTCACACAAGGGAGGGTAAGGCGAGCAGTATTCAGTTGGTTGCAGTCTGTGACTTCACCGCTAGATGCCACTAAATATTACACACTGAACCTTTAAATCTGCTAATGTGCCCTATATTATCACAGAGGTTGTTCAGTTCATACTAGGGTAAAGATGTGGTAAGCGCAAGCGCACTCAAAAGTTGCATGATGCTGGTGAAATAGAAAGGTATGTTAGATATATAATTCAAGAGATCTTTTCCTGATACTTTTGATTCTTAGAAGCAGCACCTGCACTATGTGGCCTTTGGTCACCTACGTTTGCGGAAGAGCAAACCTCTGTTTTTGCAGCCACACAACTGGAATGTACTCCCAATGTTATATTCAAATTGTGTTAAATTCAATTTTGAATGCAGTAGCCGAACCCTAAGTCAGCCAAACGTTCCTCAAATCAAACTCAAATTATATTAATTGGAACTGCCAAAATGATTATATTTTCAGAAACTGTCAGCAATAGACAGAATGGTGGTGTTACCATCCAAAGTGGGTAGTCCAGTAACAGTAGTGGAAGTGTGAATTTGGGTGATGACGGACAGATATCAGTTATGAGAGACCTGCTGGTGATTTATGAGGGAGTCATTGCTGGATGCACAATACATGCTCTCAGGTGGCAGCTTCCAGAAGCAGGCGTCAAACACCAGAAACTGTGTTTCACCAAAGCCAACATGCAGCTAGTACCTGACTGATGATGATAAGGTTTGACTTTACTGGAGTGCCTCATCTGCACTCTGACGACAACTTCCAAGTACATGGGAGAAGCAGCATTACTGACTGAGCCTCGCTTTCTTCAATGTCAGTTGCATCAACTACAACCACAATCTGGCCTGTGAGATCAGAGTTGTTCAAGACAGGAACTGAGGTCAAATGCAGCCTGTGCATGGCTACTGATGATAAGTTTGATGGAACATAGTGAGAGACGAGTGCATTGAAGGAACCAGCACTAAGGTCCTCTGCTTACGTATGAATCTCATGCAGAAGCCAAGACCTCTGAAGTTGCCTGCAAGAGAGCAAGGGCAGTGAAGATGACGAAATGTATGCTACTTGAGACCTCTTTGAGGAGAAAGGATAAGGTGAAGTTAAAAATCAGCAAGCAATGAATGATATGCACCTGGACTATAGAAATGGAACAACTCTTCCGAATCAAGTGACAAAATACACAGGCTGTCGTTGCACTATAGAACATAATTTAAGCATTTTTAGATATGATTAAACTGCATGATGCCTGTTATAAATACCTCTTGAACCAATACGGCTAGATTTACCAAGGTTGCTTGGGTTAAGATAGTTTGATAAGATCGGGAGATGTTCGTCATCATGGTCACGGCACTAACCAAACTGGTAAAAGTAAGTGAGTGACCATTGTCAAACCACACATTTGACCATTTGTTGGAAAAGTAAAACAAACAGCAACTTGTCTGCAAAGACCTGTCAGAATTCTCACAAAAAGTAGAGGCCTTTGTTACTATAAATGTGAGTTCTTTTTTGAAAATATGACTGCCATAATTTTTTTTTTTCTTGGGCTGAAGAGGAAACAAGAAGAGGAGAAGGAAACGGCAGCTGTGGAGATGGAGAGGTGAGGGGGTGTTGTTGCTTTCCGACTGTAGAACACATTAATTAAGATATCGTGGATGTTCTTAGCGGTGCAGGAAGGATAAATATGACAAAATAAGAAAAAGTCTGATGAATTGCAAGGAAAAGAAAAAAGTGAGGACGGCGAGGCAAATTTTTGGTGTGACAGTACCTTGCTGCTTGAGGATTGAATCCTGACTTTTGCAGGACTTCGTCTACTCTTTTTCCCTGATTTCAAAATTTTTGTCTAACAGCTAAATAAAAAAAAATATATCTTTGAAACTCATTTTATATATTATAACCGCTTTGATTCTAAGCACGGACCTTAAATAAATACCAAATAAATAAATCGGATTCTACTACTGCCACTAGATTCTGCCTTTCAAGCAGTTTAGCCTCTTACTCTTTTTGTACGAGAATTTGGGTTAGCCTCTAAATTGCTGTGTCATAGTCATTAAATCATTATCACATCAATCAAACCTTAATCACTGGCAGAGCTATTTGACATCAATTTCACAACAATTGCAATTCAACGCTCGAAATGAGTTTTCCCTCACGTCCAGATATAGCATTTTCGATACGTTCAAGAACTAATACGTGCAGATTAAATATCCATGTATGCATCCTGTGCTGCACTGAGAGCTAGGTGTGTTCCTAATGTTTTCAAATACGAAATGTTTGCAGTTTTGAAGATATTTATTTATGAATCCATAATTAATAATCCATTTTCGAAATATAGGCATTCCACACAATCAGGGGGTCATTTTATTCACTTATGGACTTATTTCCATTTCATTAGAGAGAAACGACTATTTTAAATAGAACATTAGTGCAAGATAATGGGGGAAAAAAAAAATTATAGGCTACATAACTTCTAATGTTACATTTTAATTATTTTTTCATCTCGTCTCGTCGTAATATCAAAGATATATTTAGATGCAGCAGTCCTGTGATTCGATACTACATAGGAAGTTACATACTGTTCCATAATCATTATATATAACAGTAAAGTAGAAGCAGAATAAGAAAAGTGTCGCCACTTTAAAAAAATCTCGTTATATTAAAGCTTTGTAATATTTTCTCAGGCAGCATTCTGCATGTATTGCCATGCCTCAAGAAGCGGATTGTGTGTTTTGATGGGAAAACATGATTGTGAAACGGTAAAATCATTGCATACCGTATATATTAAATACATATCATGAAACGTTATTGTGCTGCAAGTAAAGGGGAGTAAATGTTGGACTAGCTTCCATTTGCAATAAGGGAGTGTCTTGGGAGTGTGTGTACTTGTACCAGATGAGTAATTATTTTTAACCTGTCCTTTTCTATTTGTTTGCTGTTGTAATGTTCTCTTTTTCAGGACCACGGATGTACATTTCTGCTAAAACCTGGCACGGTTTATGGTATTACCGTAAACCGTTACTGGTATGACTCTTACACGGATGTTCGTTAATGTGCACTGTCCCTTTTAACTAACTAACTAAATCAATAAGGTATTTTATTAAAAACATTCCATTATCGAGTATTTCTAAACATCTCCAATGTTTATGTTAATTACACCAGCCTGTGTCCATCACTGTTTAAGTGCTGTTTACTTTGTCTTGCTATGGCTCTTCTGACATTTACGTGCTGACATTTCATTGCGCTGACCATGCCTCATATGTTATGGACAAACTCTGGTGTTGGTCTGCGTAGCCGATGCTTCCTCACAGAGGTGCTGTTCCCCCAATAGGATTCACACAAAGAAAAAGCGAGACGGAGAGAGAAAACTTTACTATTGGCTGAACACGATGAGGCTGCCAACTCTCACCCACTGAGTGTGAGCTCCACCAAAATGGCTTAGATCCCCCACTTTTGCTCTATGCCTCTTGTTCATGCAGAGAACTGCAAAATATGGGGGATTGCAGCATTTTATTCTGTACATAACAACTATTCTCTGAGTGGATGGAAACTCTTGTGCCCTGTTAACCACCACTGACCACGGCTTTACGTGAAGAATAATCTAAAGCACTAAAATGGATAGGAGCCTATAAGGAATTATTCATAATTTTTATTAATAAATACATAATTTTTTATTCTGCAGATCGTAAAATAGGGTTGGAACACACACCTCTTCAAAGATCCAAACTCTACAGTATTCTTGTATCTGTGAGATTCATGTGCACCTTTTGCCATTTTCTTAGTAGGTGTTGCCACTCCCTCCAAAATAATGATGAAGGGAAGTGGGAGATAAGTTCTTTGAAGAGCTAGAGACATGCTTCCTCCTCAAGATAAAACATCCAGGCTCTAAAATGATTATTGGCGGCCCAGCTTTTTGGTATGAGACTCTGTTGCTACATTATGTTAGGCAAGATCTTTTAGGAGCTATAAAATACATCTGTCTAATTCGCAGCATTCGGTAGAATTAGAACAAAGAGCAAATTCTATCTTCCCTTGTCTTGTACCCTGAGCATCAAAGTAGACTAAATCACAAGAACAGAAAAAAAAAAAAAAATCCATATCAACAGACGATGAAAAAGATTATCTGAATATGTTATGTCAAAATAATACCGAAGGCATTGTCATACATGCACTTCATGAAAACTGACTGGGGCAAATAAATACTTAGTAAATAAATAAAAGCAACACTGACTCCATAAAATAAGCTAAAGGTGGTTTTAACAAATATTGATTTTGAGTTAAACATATTTAAAGTAATTTAATATTAAAATTTGAACACATCTCAGTAGGAAAATCTAACGATATAATGATGTGAAAAATGAAAAAGCAACAAAAGTGGTTTGAATTTAGCATTTTTTTTTACATAATATTTCCATTGTGTTACACTTGACTGTCTAGTTCAGTGACTTTCTCATGATGTCAAAAATAAAATGATGATTGATAATTATTTCAGTATTATGTAGTACAGACAGGACTATCCAGGAACTTGGTACATACAGTTTTGTTAAATAGTTAGCACATTTGCTTAACTTTTTAAAATACATTTTAATTGTTTTTGAACTTTAAATCTACTCAATATTATTACGTGTCATGTTTCCATAATAATTTCAAGTAACCAGTGATCACATACTTATAGTGTGTGTTAACACAACGCATCTTTTTTTAAAATAATACAGTCATGTGAAACCCTCCTTTCCCTTTTCAGAAGGCTGTATTGTCCACTCCACTGGGCTCTTCTCAGAAGTTGAGTCGAGAAACACTGTGACCATGTGAAGATGTGTTTTCAAACAGTCTCCAGTAGATGGCACTGGTGCTCTGTTTAAATAAATGCTCCATTTGGCTGACAGCTGATGTTAATAATGCTTAATGCTTAATAAATACTCCCTTGAAACCCTGAAGGAGATGAAGTTGAATACCAAATCATGTCAAGTATAGATAGATAGATAGATAGATAGATAGATAGATAGATAGATAGATAGATAGATAGATAGATAGATAGATAG